>NSMO01000706.1:8690-22059 GCA_002588565.1 Coelastrella sp. UTEX B 3026
GACCTACCAGCGGTAACACGGGGCCAAGGTATCATTGCGCGGCAGCGTGCACCGCGCAGCAGCATGAGAAGCAAACTCAGTGAAGCCGCAGTTGCTACAGCGTAATATTATCTTGCCTTATATCTCCGTCTGGCCCTACTGGATCAGGTTGCGTCGACGTCCCAACATCCTGGGGTATGTTTGCCTGGAAAACGCCTCACCACAAAGTGTGTCTTTGACGGTAGAGGGTGTCGTCCGGCTTGAACAACTAGCTGATTTATTTTCCATGCTACTCGCCGCAGCACCAGCACTGAAACCGCCGGCAGGGGCTGCACTCTCATTTAACTCAACTCCCAGATGTAAAGACTCTGGGGAACTTGCCGAGCTGCAAGATTTGAAATTCTAGATGTCAGCATGACACCCAACAAGTAATGCGTTTGAGACAGCAGTATACCAGCCCATGTAGAGCCAGTAAGACTCTGCAGAGCCAGCCGAATTTTACGGGAATATTCAGACCAAAGCTGATCAGATAACTCATGAGATGTTGTAGTGCAGCTCAATGCACCATGCATGACAAGCTTGAATGATGAGGATTTGTGGCCCACTGCGTGTTATCATCCGATACCATGCTGATATGAAACAAGCAATGCAAAGGCCCACACTGCTGTACTTTGCATGATCCCAATCAGTCCAGACAGGTCAAAAGTCCATCTCTAGTCAAGTCAACGGAGCTACTGCAGCCCAAACCAGTTGTTCCCGGTCGCAGCTCTGACTGCTTTTGTCACTAACAAGTCTTCCAACGTCCTCATAGCTTGAGGCTCTAGACCTGTCACCTCGCACAATACTTCAGGCACAGAAAACCCTGTTGTTGTTGCCGCTGCAGAACCCTCGCTACTAGTGCCTAGTGCACTTCTAGCTGAAAGCAAACCCCTACGCCCAACGACCGATGAACTACTGGCTACCTCTCGGGTGCCATTGACACTCGTGCTGTTTGTCTTGCTCTTGCTGACGTTTGCAGCATTCAAACAACCCCCGCCAGCCGCAGAGCTGATGCCAGTCGGCCACGTTTTCAGATCAGGCAACACAGTAGCAGCTAAAACATTCACAAACAGATCTTTTGCAGGATCTGTAGGGTGTAAACCCACATAAACCACAGCTCTAAACCCACCTAATGACCCAACATAGTACAAGTGTGACACACCTAAACCCCGAGGGTGCTTAGGGTCCGGCACGACCACCACGCCCTGTGCAAATAGCCATGTTACATTGCCAATTGTTTGCATACCCGGAACCTTCGTAGTCAAACCAAACATGGAGTTCACATTACCCTTGCTCAAACCCAGCAACTCAGGTTTTGTGACCAGAACCCTAAACCAGCTAGCCATATCCTGAGGCGTACTAACAATCGCGCCAGCAGCATTCGCCATGGTGAAATCAAGGTTTGAGGGACCGGGGTATCTAGCCGTAAAAGCATAAACCCCAGTTGCTTGCTCATTATTGGGGTTTAGCACGGCACTTGGCTGCTGTGCAAGCAGGGTTTTGTGGTTGACATCGCCAAACCGCCAGGTGTCAACACTGCCAGCTGAGTCCACAAGATCCTGCAAAGAATCTACTCCAGTGGTTGCTTGTAACTGCCCGGCAGCCGGTGCCAGATACGCTATGTAAGCAGGATACGGCAACATGTTTTTGTGTAGACCCAATGCCCCATTTGTAACGTCATATATGGTAGTTGACAAGTTGGCTTTGTTGAAGATGTATTGTTGGAAGTAGTTGGCAAGTGGCATTCCCGATACCTGCAATGCAAGAAGCAACGTGGCTAGTTAACATGCGTCTCCAGCTGGATAGTACATGCCGGCGGCACCTGATGCCAGGAAGCTTGGTGGACCCTGTGAATGAATACGGAGATTCGAGCTCATACCCTACCAGGGCCACAAAGCTGACAACTGTTTACAGGGGTCGCATGCACTTTGAGCAAACAGTTTGAACAGAACAGTTGCATAGGGGCGTCACATGCCATGTGATTGAATCACCAGGAGCCCTAACGAAAGGACATCTCGAAGGACGGCTGCCCCCAGTGCATGGCACTGCCAAGAACCAGCAAGGTTGCCTTGACAGCAAACACAATCATCTGCAAAGACTGCACAGCTGAGGGGCCTGAATACAGCAGCTCAGCTTACCTTCTCTACAATGTATCCAGCCAGTGTGTATCCAGGGTTGCTGTAGTGATAAGAACTGCCAGGGGGAAAGTCTAGCGGCATGTTCAACACTCCAGAGGCCTGCAGCCACAGAAGATGAATAAGCAAATTCAAGATCTCATGGCGTTTGTACTCACGCACTACAACTTGATGCGCTTTGCCAGTAGTTACCAGTGGTTCCTCGACAACAGTGGCTTTAAACACTCATCTAGTAACCCCACAATGCCCTCCATCGCAGATCAACCTTGCACAGAACAACAGGTAACAGAAGTTCTGCTATCATGCCTGGTATTAGATAAATGGTGATACCGGTTACCTTACGTCTTCATTGTGACAGCTGCAAGCAGTATGTGTTATGCTCAAAGTGCCTCTAAATGATACCAGCCATTCCCATCAAATGGGCCATTCACCTTGAGATATTGCGCCATGCTGACAGCACCTGTTTCTGCCATAAGGATCGTAGTCAAGTTCTGCAAGCCCCTGCCGACCTTTGGGCCTGTGATGCAGTACTGCTGCTGCCAGGCATCCTCTGGATACTCGCAATCATCAAAACCCAGCAAGCCACCTGTCAACAGGGTCCAACAACAGTATGTGACTGCGGCTGTGGCTATCGACCACGCAGCTTTTGATCCTGCCCTGGGCACCCAAGAGTTCGCAGTTACAAGGCATGATATCTCATGAGTCATTTGCTGGATCGCTGGCTGGTGCCGAGGAAAGCAGTTTACAACTTCATTTCACAGCAACGGCTTTAGCATCCACCTGATGTATGTAGGGTGCTAGCGATACGTCAGTGGTGCGCACATGCCGAAGTACTGCATGGTTGCTGACTTGTGCCACACGGCTCACAGTGATGTGTAATTCCATTGACACAAACATTCCTAGCACACACTCACACAACATCCAGAGCAGGGCTCTGAGTTGTTGGCTTACCTGACATGCGTAGTAGGTGCTGAATCTGAGGCACTTGGCATGGCCCTACAAAGCCAGCAGCGACAGCAGCAGCAAGATAAGCACTGAAGTCTGAACCTGGCTGATCTGGCCCATGGGCCTTTGCTGCTTTTGCGTCAACCCTAGTGCAGCATGCAGCGACTACCACTAGCTGTCAATCATCATGCCTTTTGAACATTGCTACGTTGGACACTTACGACATCAGCTGAGCTCAAGTCAGCATGCCAACAAGTCCTGATCTCAACCGCTGCAAGGGAACATGCAGTACATGCAGCTAAACCCTTGCCAACCTGGTTGCCTCACCATTATTTGATGCATTATAAGCCCTAGGACACCATGGCCCACTGAGCCCTAGCTCACTGCCGTTTATGTACTTGGTAACAGGGTCATACACGTTCAGCTTCCCCGCATTGTGTAACTGCCAAAGGGCGACAGCAGTGAACAACTTGGTGTTGCTGCCAATGGGATATCTGCGCAAGGAAAGTAGTCCACTACTGGATGAGGACAAGTCATGGACGGCAGGACCTGGTGAACAACAGCTGTATGTGTAATATGGCAGAACTACAACACAGAACCTTGTCTTGAGTAAGCTGGCAAGTGTTTGGCTGGCGAGCGTTGTGGTTGGTATTGAATCTACTTCATATTGCATTGCACAATGGCGTGTGTTCAGTGCACCTGCCAACACTGTTGCTCATACAGCAAAGCCATGATTGGAGTTACCAGATAAGCTGAGGTGCTTTGACTTTAGACCTACTGGCCAAGTGATTTTGGAGCATTTGCTTGTGTGACAAGGTGACCTGACTCTGTGAATGTTCATCAGATGCACACCTGTGATCGTTGCGCATAGCGACCCCAAGCTCTGGTACAGCGTCTCCAAAACCCTTGGAAAGTAACACATCATCACCTGCAGATTGTAGCCGCAAGGGGCATGCAGAATCGTCAGGGCATCGAACTGGTATCAAGCAAGAACTAGTTAAAGTTCAACTAGTAAAGAGGTCAGTAGATCAACGCCTAGGTTTCTCTGCCGTGTGCTGCTCTTGCCCAAGTATATGCACAGAGGCCGTAGTCTGGGACTTGGTTCAAAACGGAACTGAGGCGGGCGTACCTCGAGTGGCATGGATCATCCCCGCAAAAATGCCGTCCTGTGCTGCTCGCGCTGCTGCTGCTTCGACCTGTGCCATTTCTTGGTCAACGACCGAGGCTGCTCTCAGACTTGAAACCAATGCAAATGATGCAATCAGGAGGCGCCATTGAGCAGACGACATGATCCAAGCTCAGTTCAAGGAGACACGCGAATTTCGCAGATGTCTCAAGTCACGAAAGTCTTTTGTGCAACAGCCTGCAATAACAATCGCTCCTGCGTAACAGGTTTTCGTCGGGTTAGTGCACGTGGTTGAGAAGGCCCTGCTCGTGATGGGCACCCGCCATCGAGGGGACCGGAGTGTGAGAAGTGTGACTGGGACCAAATCTGGCTGGCTGCGGTCAGCATCGGGTCTAGCAACGCTTGATATTGCAACTTGTGGTGTACGAAGCGCACTGCGACGCTGCACGCCGCATGTATATGTCCAGCCATGTTGGCCGGCAACCCGCCCGTGCCGACAACCAATTGCAAGGAAAGCCTTCGGAAGGAAGGACGTTAACCGTTCTGGCTGTGAGCAATAATAGACACCGTGATACACCACTGCGTTCGACGCAACAACCAGATTATAAATGCCGATGCGCAAGAGATATACACCAGGCACTTAGTGACTGGCACTGCCAGTATATGACGCTGGCAGTTGTAATGCAATGCGAAACAAAATGCCAAGCAGGTGTGCTATCCCAAGCTCACAATACAGAACAGCCGACACCTGCATCATGGTCTGACCAAGCACAGACCTAAACCCTCTAAGTAGCATTAGATTGGTGAATGAATCACGCATGGTATGCTACACTTGACACCTGCGTAGGTGTGAGGGAGATAAACGTGTGATACCAAAAACTAGCGAAAGCACAAGCACCAAACACTGCACAGTAATAGGAGCTCTCCTCATAATTGCCTATTCTATGGCCCGAAGGCCAAACCATACCCTTGCTGCTGTCAATAGAGCAGCATCCATCTGCTGTTGCACCCTCTGACCTACAGTACCTGTTTACTGCTGCAGTTGCGCTCCAACTTGTATGACGAACGAGTGTACACATGTGGTGGTACCTTGTCTATCACAGGTAATACGCCCCGGAACCAGTGATCGTAGTCCTGCTGAGGGATCATCCTGTTCATTGTCGAGTCCTGCTCTTGTACTAGTACGTAGCCAAGGCAACAGCTCTGCCAGCAAATAGATCCCAACCGCTGTGACGGTAGTACAGCTGCAACAAACAAAAATGACAACAAACATTACGTACATACGTTGTACAGAGCAACTGATTTCACACGTGCAGGCTGGCGTGCGGGATGTTCCCCTGGCGCAACAACCCAGGGGTTGTACATACTAGTGTATGCACAAAAGTGTTGTCAACATGTTCTGCATTGAACTCCTGCACAGCCTGATATTTTGGGCATGCACATGAAAGAGACACATGCAAGATGTAGCCAAGCAGGTGTAACTGAGCTCATGCAAGCAATGAGGCCGATGGGGAAACTCTGTGCTGGAATGTCAGTGCCATGTAGTCAGCTGCAAGACAACGACATCAATAAAGACGGACTGCGCTTACACATCCCTTTCTCAGCGTCTGGATGCACACTCATACCTGCTTGTTGTACTGAATATGAAGCAGTTGCCACACCTGCACTCGCCCCAGACGGGGAGGCTTGTGCCGTTGCAGTACCCGGCAGCAGCAGCAGCAGCCGCAGCAGCATATGGTGGAGATGGCACTCCAAAAACTTGCTGCTGCTGGAGATGGCCCAGCAACAAAAAACTAACCCTTAGCTGGTTGCAACAGCCGCTGGTTGGAATACCAGCTGTTGGAGCTGAGTGCTGCCATGGTGGCAGTGCTGCTGCTGTTGAGGCAGCAGTACTTCCATAACCTGTCGATTCTGGAGAAGGTGCTAGACACAACAGCTACTGCTGCTGGTGGTGCTGGTGGTGGCGCGGTGGTGCTACTGCTGCTGCAACAACCGTTAGTCCTAGGGGAGGTTCTGCAGGCGCTATTGCTGCTGCTGCTGGGGGTGCTGCTGCTGCAGCAGTATTTGTTGCTGCTAGAGAAGGCTCTCTAGAGATAACGTGCACTGCTGTTGCTGGGGGTGCCAGTGGCGCAGGGTTGGTGGTACTACTGCTGCTGGGGCACTAGCAAACGATCCCTGGACACAAGCTGCTGCTGCTGCTGCTACAGCTATTGGTACAGGGGACGACTATGTAGAAACAACCTGTGCTGCTGCTGCTGCTGCTGCCAGGCCTGGGCTGCCCAGTGCACCTGCTGTTGGTTGCAGGGATGCAGCTTCAAGTCCCGCAGCTTCTGTTGCGACCTGAGTATCTGCTGCTGCTGCTGCTGCTGTGGCAGCATCATCACATGTACTGTCAGGCACAGATGCCTCTGAGGCCTTGCTCTCAGCTGCTGCTGCTGCAGTGTTGCCAACAGCACCTGCAGTACCACCTGCTGCCAGAGACTGCTGGGCTACAGGCTGCACTGCACCAGCAGCAGCAGGAACTCCGGGTGGCGGTGCCGGGGGAGGCACGCTGGCTGCTGATGCTGCTGCTGCTGCCAGTGTTGCTGCCGCCGCCGGTGCTGCTGCTGCTGGTGGTGGTGGTGAAGCAGCAGGAACTCCGGGTGGCGGTGCCGGGGGAGGCACGCTTGCTGCTGCTGCTGCTGCTGCCAGTGTTGCTGCCGCCGCCGGTGCTGCTGCTGGTGGTGGTGGTGAAGCAGCAGGAACCCCGGATGGTGGTGCTGGGGGAGGCACGCTGGGTGATGGTGCTGCTGCTGCTGCCAGTGCTGCTGCCGCCGCCGGTGCTGCTGCTGCTGCTGGTGGTGGTGGTGAGGCAGCAGGAGCTGTGGGTGGCTGTGCCGGGGGAGGCACGCTGGCTGCTGCTGCTGCCAGTGCTGCTGCCGCCGCCGGTGCTGCTGCTGCTGGTGGTGAAGCAGCAGGAACCCCGGATGGTGGTGCCGGGGGAGGCACTCTGGGTGCAGCTGCTGCTGCTGCTGCTGCTGCTGCTGGTGGTGGTGGTGAAGCAGCAGGAGCTCCGGGTGGTGGTGCCGGGGGAGGCACCCTGGCTGCTGCTGCTGCCAGTGCCGCTGCCGCCGCTGGTGCTGCTGCTGCTGGTGGTGGTGGTGAAGCAGCAGGAACTCCGGGTGGCGGTGCCGGGGGAGGCACGCTGGCTGCAGCTGCTGCTGCTGCTGCTGGTGGTTGTGGAGCAGCAGGCTGAGCAACGACTCCACCATAACCTGTTGCTGCATATGCTGCTGCATATGCTTCATACCCGGGTGGCAGCGACGGCTGCTGCTGCTGCTGCTGTGGATAGCTGTACCCAGCCACAGCTTGAGGATACGCTGCAGGAGCTGCAACATAGTACTGCTGCTGGGCAGCAGCAGCAGCAGCATAGTTATACCCGTATGCTGCAGCAGCACTAGCAGCAGCAGGAACTCCAGGTGGTGGTGCCGGGGGAGGCACGCTGGCTGCTGCTGCTGCCAGTGCTGCTGCCGCCGCCGCCGGTGCTGCTGCTGCTGGTGGTGGTGAAGCAGCAGGAACTCCGGGTGGCGGTGCCGGGGGAGGCACGCTGGCTGCTGCTGCTGCTGCCAGTGCTGCTGCCGCCGCCGGTGCTGCTGCTGGTGGTGGTGGTGGTGAAGCAGCAGGAACTCCGGGTGGTGGTGCCGGGGGAGGCACGCTGGCTGCTGCTGCTGCTGCTGCTGCTGGTGGTTGTGGAGCAGCAGGCTGAGCAAGGGCTCCACCATAACCTGTTGCTGCATATGCTGCTGCGTACTGTTCATACCCGGGTGGCAGCGACACCTGCTGCTGCTGCTGCTGCTGCTGCTGTGGATAGCTGTACCCAGCCACAGCTTGAGGATACGCTGCAGGAGCTGCAGCAGCATGGTACTGCTGCTGAACAGCAGCAGCAGCAGCAGCAGCATAGTTACACCCGTATGCTGCTGCTGCAGGAGCTTGATAGAAGGGATACATCCCAGCAGTATAGCCTGCCCATTGACCAGCATACCCCGCTGCTGCTGCTTGGCTATGGCTTGCAGCAGCAGCAGCAGCAGCATATGGTGCTGCCCGCGTGACGCTTGAATAGGGTGGCGGCTGATAGTAAACCCTTTGATAACCTTGATACTCGAGATGTTGTGTTGCTGCTGCTGGGGAGATTACGTAACCTGCTGGCCCTTTGAGCAGGGTGAGGTCAGCCATGGGCAGGAAGTCTGCTAGGAAGGACGTTAAGCCCTGATCGTACATCTACACGGCATGCAGCAAAGCAAGTGATGTTCAGGCGAGTGATGTTGATTGGAGCGGTAAGGATGATTATATGAGAGACCTCATTGCTTGTAGAGAACCTTGTTATCTTGTTTTTGTAGGGTGGTGGATTCCACCAGCAAATGTATCATCAAATATCAAAGTCATGATGATTCAGCAGAACAGCAGCACCCGCTGCGCACCTTGTGATAGTATCACACATACTCAGAGTGGGAGCCTCCAACATTGGACAGCAAGCAGCCCTCTGAAGAGTGAGGTGTTCAGTAGCGCCACATAAACAGGACTAAACCTTGGAACCATCCAGCTGCCTCATACAACAACCAATAGAATCAATTCAGATAAACATACCTTTCTGTATACCAGCAATGGCCGCAGTCGAGGTTCAGACTCCATGAATGTTTCAGCAGCAGCACACAGCTCACTCGTCATCTGCAGGGGCTGCTGTGTATCGCCAATGTTGCCATTGAACTCATGAAGCTTCTGAAACAGGACGGGCAGCAGTCGCCTGGGGATGGTGTGCTGCCCCAGAATAACTGTCATGTAGTTCTTCACAACCTGCAGTGACAACAGCATGTGAAAGTGACTGAGCCATGCAGCTGGCAAGAGCTGCAGTGTCATGCTTGGGCACCATGACAAGGCACCCCAAGACATTTACACACCAGGTTGTTGTCAGTCAAAACGTCAAACAAATATGCAAGCTTGCAGCAATCTGCGGCAACAGCAGCATGTGTTGGCACATGGGTTTGATTGGCATTGCATGTTGCATAAGTTGAACTGCCAAACTCCACATGTCCAGGGATAACTGTCATGTAGTTATGCAAACTCTTCACAACCTGCGGCAACAGCGCATGTGAAAGTTACTGAGCCATGCAGCAAGTCATCTGCGCTGGCAAGAGCTGCAGTGTCATGCATGGGGGCCATGACGAGGCACCCAAGAAGTCATTCACACACCAAGTTGTTAGCGGGACATCCAGCGAATATGCAAGCTTCATGTTTTCACGCGTGAGCCTGCCCAATATCCACTCAAGTACGGGCCACACAACGCAAACCTTCACACCTGCACTTTTTTATCACCATAAGTGCAGGTTGTTAGCCCAATTATAGAAAATTGTATAAAACCGCAACCTTGTACCTGCACTTTTCCTTCGCCGGCTCCAGTCAGCAGCGAGCAACGATCCGTTCCCACAAACAACTGCAAACTACACCCATCCTCCAGCTGCAGATTCGGCGGCAGGTACAGAAGATGCTCCCGGGCAGGCACTTTTTTATTCAGGATGACATCAGGCTGGCAAGCTACTTCCAGATCTAACTCCTGTTGCAGTTTGATACCGATCACAGTCTGGTGTGGATCTGCGTATTTAGCAACTTCATGGAGTAACACCAGGGATCTAAGCTGATCTTGTTCGTCGGGTGTTAAATAACTTGCATCGATCTGCTCAAGCACTTGCTGATACTTGCTGCGACCGCTGCTGGCAGCAGCAGCTGCTGCTGCCAGGATCGCTGGTCCCGAGACCTGCTGCTGCATTGTGCCTTTGCTGCTGCCAGCAGCAGCAGCAGCGGCAGCAGCACTGGGTGAGAGCTTGCTGGGGCCTGGTAAGCCAGTATCATCGATGATTACCAAACCCTTGCCGCTGCCACCCGGTTTGCTGCTGCCACTGCTGCCAGCGTTTAGGATAGCAGGGATAATTAAGCCAGCTTTGGGACTTTTGAACGACTTGCCTGCAGCCGCCGCCGCTGCTGCTGCTGGGGACTTGACTGCTGCCAGACCCTGCTGTAGCCCTATCTTGGCTGCAGCAGCAGCAGCAGCCGGTGAGGTCTTGGCTGCCCCGAGCTTTGACGCTACAATTGAGGGACTCTTGGTAAGAACGATCCTGATGCCACTGCCCGCTGCTGCTGCTGGTTTAGCAGCAGCAAACGTTGCTTGATCGCCAGCACTGCTGCCAGTGCTGATCTCCCGGGCGAGGCCTCTACCATCCTGCTGCTGCTGCTGCTTGGGTGAATCAAACAGACCGCTGATACCAGTTCCAGCAGTAGAAGCAGCAGAGGGAGGAGTTGCTGCTGCTGCTACAGTAGCTCCTGCTGCTGCTGGTGCTGCGACTGCCTCCGGCTGCTTGGCCTGCTCCAACAACAGCTGCTGCTGGGCAACACCTTGCAGGACTTCACCTTGCTGCTGCTGCTGCTGCTGAGCCATGCCTTGCTGCTGCTGCTGCTGCTGAGCCACGCCTTGCTGCTGCTGCTGCTGGTGTGCATTATAAGGTCTGCTAATATCCTCGATCCATCCACTATCAAGCCTAACTTTGCGCATTGTACCATACTGCCGTGAGGGCTTGTACAGTACTGGCTGTTCATCTTCTGCGGCAGTTGCTAGAGCTGCTGGCTTCAAGTAGTACTCTCGCCCTGAGCTCCGCACAAAAACTTCTGTGCCGCCTGAGAGCATATCTGCTATGAAGCTGATGTCGTCCTTGTACAACTGCAACACAGCACGCAAGGGTCTGCATTCGGTTTAATGTATATAAATTTGTGATAGTAGAGTTCGCACACACAGTAAAGCAGATAACCACCACCTAAGTCAGACACTCAAATATGGATAGGAATATGCATGGCAAGCCAGTTGCAGCCCCATACATTCTTCTTCGCTGCTGCCCCCGGACCAGCAGCGGCAGCAGCAGTAGCAGCAGCAGAAGAAGAAAACAAGTGAAGCCACGAGCAATGCCTACACATCTCATCACCCTCATATCCTCGTGGGCTGAAACCCGCACCTGGCGATACATCAGCAGTGGCTCGTATTGTTTCATCATTTGTTCAATCTGTGTGCGTGTGATGCCGGTTTCAGCTCCATACACCCAGCGTAGTTGACGCAGCAGTTGGATGCTTAGCCTTCTGAGCACCTTATGGCGCCGCAATATGGCCATGTATCCGGGGCAAAGCTGCATGTACATATGCACACATGGGGTTGATGGCATCGATACTAACACCCTGAGGTTCTGCTGCTGGCTCCAAAGCCTTTGGTGGAGTTGAACAGGTTTCAACTTGCAAAAATGACATCCCCATACGGTCACCCAGACAAAAACAACTGATACATCTTGCCCACAGCTGGATCGCACCTGAACAGACCCTTCACCAACCAGCAGCAATAGCGGACAGCGTGTAGTGCTCCCACAGAACTCCTTCCACCCGCATGTGCTAGGCTTTAGGGCTTTAGGTATCAACTGCTCTAGATGACTGATTGACACCTTAGCTGAAGCAATAGCCTGGGGTTCTGCTGCCAACTCCAAAGCCTGATTCTCCTTGCCGCTGCCTTGTGGATCTGCAGCAGTCCCCTTCTGCTGCTGCTGCTGCTGGGCCAGAGGAGCAGTAGCTCCTGTTGCTATTGTTGCTGCCACTAGCAGCAGCGCCAGCGCCCGGAGCTCGTCACGCTCTATGTTGTTGCCGATCTTGTTGAAGTCTATGCCGCTTAAAACGCGATCTAGGGTATATGGCAGCCTGGGTTCATCCGCACCTGGTAATATGCTGCCTTTACTAGGTTTGTCACTTTTTGTGTTATTGACACCCTTGTGACCGTCATTTTTGCTAACGTTGCTACTACCAAGCTGACCTTTGTCACCAAGGAGTTTGTCTTTAAGTTTATCCCTGCTTTTGCTGCGGGCTCTGTGGCTGTTTGTATGCCTTTCTCCAGACTTGCTCCTTCTGCGTCCTCTGCTTTGACTTCTATCTCTATGACGGCCGCTGCTGCTGCTGCTACGTTTCCTGCTGCGCTTGGTATCCCGATGCCTACTCCTGGACCGACTCCGAGACCTAGACCTACACCGCTTACTGCTCGATGTTTCCGGCTCCATACTGCGCTTGTGTTCTGTCGCTACACCAACGCTGCTGCTGGGGTTAGCTGCAGCAGCAGCAGCAGCAGCAGCTGGGCTGATGGATCTTGCAGGAGCTGCGAGCAAAGGTTGCTGATAACCGTATTTGCTGCTGCCAAATGCAGCAACAGGAACACCTCCCCCACCTGCTGCTGCTGCTGCTGCCCCACCAGACGCAATCCCAGAAGGGCTGGCCGCAGGCCCATTCAGCACAGACCGCTGCTGCTGCTGCTGCACGGCCTGCACCGCTTTCCTGCCTTTCTCCGGCAGTGACCACCCCATATCCTGCAGCTGCTGCCGCTGCAGCAGCAGCTGCTGCTTCAGCTTATCTGCTGCATCTACTGCCCGCTGTACAACTCGCTGCTGACCCTGCGGCGCATCTGCCTTCCCTGTCGCTGCGTGAAACCAACTGAAAGTCGCAATGCAAACTGGATGTGCACTGTCACGCAGCACACCCCACCCCAAGAACTTCTGCTGCTGTTGATCTACTGCACAATAGTGTGACCTGGCATCCTCTGGCAAGTGTGACTCTAGGGTTCTGATGAGGGGTCCATCTGGGTTATAACTGATGAAAGAGTGACCTATTAAACCATGCTGTGAGATCAGGTTGACTGTGGTTGAGGCAAGATGCAGGCCAGCCTACAATAGTCAGCACAAGTCAACAGCACAGAAAGTTTGTCAACAAGCGGAATTAATGCTCAATGCTAAGGTACATCTGTGGTAACATAGCACATGGTTTGTGGAGCAGCTAGGAACAAGGCTTCCAGGAGCAGCAGGAGCTCGAGGAGCCCATGTGCTCTGCACACCTGGAGTCTTTGCCAGCAGGGCATGTCTGGGACTCAGGCAGAAAAACAGCAGAAAACATTAGCAACCTTTCAACAATAATCCTCTCCGCTCACCAAGGCCTGCTTTTTAGCTCCTCGAAGTAGCTGCATGAATTCAGACAGCCCATCCACATCATTGTCCCTACTGCCCGCCGCTGCCCCCTTATCCCTCCCCCTCTGAGGCACCAGCAG
>NSMO01000707.1:0-16014 GCA_002588565.1 Coelastrella sp. UTEX B 3026
CAGAGCCTGGCTGACAAGGTATCTGGGTTGTCTGAGCAGATACAGCATGCTGAGGAACAGATGCGGGAGCGAGACACGGCAGCAATAGCTCAACTGCAGCAGTCGGTCGACCGAGTGAAGGTTCAACTGACAGATAAGGTTGCTGAAGTCTCACATCACTTGCAGGAAACTGCGAAGGAGTTAGAGGAGAAGCAGAACAGCACAGCACAGCACCTGCAGCAAGCGTTGGACAAGAACAAGTCTCAGCTTCTGGAACGAGTTGCAGAAGTCAGCAGGGACTGGCAACAGACAGCAGATGAGCTGAGGGAGAGGAACACGGCATCTGTGCAGCAACTGCAACAGTCCTTTGATAGGACCAAAGCACAGCTAGGTACAGACTTAAAGGAGGCTGTTGGGCAGATGAACGGGCGGGTGGACGCATGTCAGCAGACAGTTCGTGCTGATGTAACAGCCATCAGAACACAGCTAGAAGCTTCTATGGAGGTTGTTAGTGACAGGTTGGGGCCGTTAGAGCAAGCAGCTGACTCTGCTGCATCAGCACTGGGTGAGCACGGCAGCATGTTGCAACAACAGCAGCAGCAACTTCAGCAGTTGCACTATCAAGCACAGACAGCAGCAGAGGCCCTGCAGCAGCAGCAGGAGCAGCTAGCGGGCCTAGGTGCTGCTACTCAGGAGGCAGCAGGCTGCATTGAGACTATGCAGCAGCAGATCGGAGAGCTTCAGGTTGGGCTGCAGGAAGGTGCAGCCACGTCATCAGCGCTGGCTGAAAGGGTTGCAGCGTTGGAATCTTCAGCAGAAGATGCTTCAGAAGCTCTAGCATCTCAAGCACAGCAGCTGTCCAATGTCCGAGCAGCCCTGACCAACCACGGGCAGCAGTTGCAGCTGCTGGCGCAAAAGATGGACAGCCAAGCAGCAGCAGCAAAGCAACACTTGACAGCAGCGCTAGAGCAGCTGCAGCAACAGCAGGTTGAAGCTGCTGCATCATCAACAGCAGCACACCAAGAGGTCCTGCAGTTGGTTGGCAGACACACTGATGAGCTTGCTGACTTGGCGGAAGCTCTTGAGGCTGCTGAAAAACAGCTGGCAGAAACTGGAGAGCAGCTGTCAGCAAATGTTGATAGAGTCGATGACCTGGCGGCGCAGCTATCAGAAGCTGAGCTCCTGATTAGTAAGACTGAGGAGCAGCTGCAGCAGCAGTTGACAGAAGAGGTGCAGGCGCTGCAAGCAACGCTACAGCAGCTGCAGGAAACCTCACAAACCAGTGGGCAGGACCTGCAGCAGCAGGTGCAGCAGTTGCAACAGCAGATGGAGGTGACAGGTGACAAACTGGTCGAGCAGGTGGTCACTGGGTTGGCAGCAGCAGCAGCAGCACAGGGCAGCAGCAGGGAGGAGCTGCTGGGGCTGCTGGAGGAGTCAGTCAGCAGGGTTACTGCTGACCTGGCAAGCGCGGCTAGCAATGCTGATCAGCAGCTACAGCAGGGTTTGGAAGCTCTGGGTGGTAGCTTACGTGGTGACATGCAGCAGTTGGAGCAACACATAGGGGCACAGCTTGAACAGCAGGCAGCAGCTGTAGCTGTAGATCTAGATACTATCAAACAGTCACAAGCAGATCAGGCCCAGCATATGCAGAAAGATATGTCAACACAGCTAGCAACAGCAGCAACAGCGCAAGCGGCTGCAGCAGCACTGTTGCAACAGCAGATGGACAGTACTAGTGCAGCGTTACAGCAGCAGGTTGGTGATGTAGGTAAGCGGCTGTCTGAGTTCAGCAGCAGTACAGTGGCAGCGCAAGCTGCAGCGGCTGGGACTGCTGCTAGGCTTACTGCTGTAACAGATGAGCTCACCCAGCAGGTTCAAGCACAGAAGCAGCAGTTCCTGCAAGAGCTGGAAGCAGTAAAGACAGCCCAACAGCAGGATAACCAGGACTTGCTGGCCCAGCAACAGGCAGCAGTAGAACAACTGCAGCAGCAGTTGCAGGAACAGTCCCAGATTGCTGTTTCCCATGCAGATGTTGTCGAGCAGCTGCAATCACAGCTGCAGCAGCAGGGACAGCATGTTGATGAACAAATGGCTGGGTTGCAGGAGCGGCTGCAACAGGACATGCAGCAGCAGGCTGAGCAGATGCATGGACAGCTGACAGAGTTGTCTGATGCCTTGCAGCAGCAGAGCCAGCAGGCGCTGCAGCAAGCAGAGGCTCTACAGCTGCATGTTTCAGAACAGCTGCAGCAGCAGCATGACACTCTGGTGCTGCAGATGCAAGACATGCAGCAGGACCTGCAACAGCAGATACAGAACGACGTTGCACAGCTGCAGGACCAGTTTGCGGCACATGACATGCAGCTGCACGACCAGCAGGGACTCTTGGACAAGCTTCAAGAGCAGGTTATAGCAAATCACAACTCAGCGGCCTCAGATCTGCAGTCACGGCTTCGACAAATGGATGAAAGCTGGCACCAGCAGCTCTCGACAGTTCAGGAAGCAATAGCAGCACAAAAGGAGCAGCTCAGCAGCAGTCAGGGTTTGATAGCTGCTCATACCAGTGAGCTTGAGGGCTTAGCTGAGAGGCTAGCAGCTCAGGGTTTATCGCTGGAGGAAGCCACTCATAACCTGGAACAGACTTTGTCAGAAGCTACCACAGGGTTGTCAGAGCGGTTGGACGATGCAGAGAGAATTGCCCAGGTAACCAGAACCACGCTGCAGCCTTCGTATGGGGTGTCTGGTAACAGCATTAGGCTGTGCATCTTCTGCTCAGGCTGTGTTTTGCTGTATGCTGCCCCAGGCTACCGACCCCAGTCAACACTGAGCAAGCTGGCTGGCTGCTGGCGAGCCTGTTGTTGTGCCACCTCTGACAGGCATGGTGGTAGTGTGCCTGAGAACATATGGCTGCGTCACAATGATTTGGTGTCTAGACGGGCAGCTCTGCATTTCACTGCCTAGTCAATGGTCCTTGTGAACAAGATCAAGGGATATCGACCCTGACCACATTCTTGCACCCTGGTGTTCATGACGCAGGTGACTGAAGAACGAGTGCAAGCTGCTGAAGACAAACTTTCAGGTAAGACAAAGGACACCACACTTTTGTTCTGGGGTGTGGTTTTGGTGGATATTAGACAGGTATGTGTGCCAATAGTCAGCCACAGCAGATAGCTTGCAGCCATAGATCAGCAATCATCAGCAGCAGTAAGGGTAAGACAACACAGCACAGCCGGGAATGAAACGGCCAGTCTAGGGCTCAAGGAGTTCCATCATGGCAGGAGCAGTCAGTCCCTATCAACATCCTATGTCAGGGGAAACTCACACCAGATTGCCGGAAGACTGGGGCAGGATACGTCAGCCAGTCACAGCTTGGTCAGAAGATGCACAACCTGGTGCCGTCCCCAGACACCCCATATGAAGGCTGCAGCTGTCAGTTGTAAGGCTATGAACATGGGCCAAGAGCATGAACATTCCCAAAGCCCACACTGCCTGACGTACCAGCGGCACACGTTCGCTGCCGCATTGGTATTGTCAGCCAAGCACCAGTCACCTGCATCAGTGATGACCAAGGCTTCAATGATCCCGTGCAGTCGAGCAGCAGCGGCATAGTTACAACCACCGCTACACCTTACAGGTAGCCGCTGCTGCTGTGGCTGCAGGGTTGGATGCAGCAGCAGCAGCTCTTGCAGACGCTACAGATGGCTTAGGACAGCTCATATCACAGCAGCAAGCAGATGTTCAGAGTGAGATCACAGCATTGAGAGACAGCAATGCTGCTGCAGTACAGCAATCAGCAGCAGACCTTGCAGCAGTGCAAGCAGAGGCACGAGCAGCAGCAGAGCAGCTACAGAAAGGGCTAAATGCAGTGCAAACTGGTGTCTCTGAAGCGCAGCAGAAGGCAGCGGATGACTTGCAAGCTGCCTTGGACGTTATCAAGGGAGCTGTGACAGCCGCTATGGGTGTACAGCAACAGAGTGTTGCCGATGTGCAGCAGCAGATGCAGGATCTGCAAGCAGACTTGCAGGGACGATTGGCTGCAGCACAGGCAGGCACTACAGATGCAGTGCAGAAGGCAATCAATGAACTGCAGGCCGCTCTGCATGCATCACAGCAAGACACGCAGGCAGCTATAGCAACTCTCACCAATGAGGTTGCAGCAGTGCACGCAAACCTCGCAGACAGCTCAGCACAGGCCGCCGCGGCTCTGTCAGCAGGTTTGGCAGCAGCTGCGGCGCAACAAACAACTGCTCTAGACACCATGCGCCAGG
Organism: Coelastrella sp. UTEX B 3026; assembly: GCA_002588565.1. Classification (NCBI taxonomy): domain Eukaryota; kingdom Viridiplantae; phylum Chlorophyta; class Chlorophyceae; order Sphaeropleales; family Scenedesmaceae; genus Coelastrella; species Coelastrella sp. UTEX B 3026. Next base: position 4,245 of record NSMO01000707.1, read on the forward strand.
AACTGCAGCAACAAAAGCATGACCTGGCACAGCAGTTAGCTGCAATTCAGGCCAATGGCTTGGAGGCCCAGCACAAGGCAGCAGCTGAACTACAGGCATTGATAACAGCGGCCAAAGGGGAGACAGCTTCTGCCATTGAGAGCTTGCAGCAGCAGCTCCAGGAGCAGAAGGACAGTACAGCGGAGCATCTTGCTGCTTTACTAGCTGCCAACATTGATCAACAGCAGCAGGCGTCAGCTGAGGTGGCTGCCATGCTAACGGCAGCCACAAAACAGTCTGCAGCAGCGGTTGAAGTGCTGAACCAAGAGCTGCAGCAGCAGAAAGACAGTGTGGCACAGCAGTTGGCTGCTCTTGAAGGTGTCAGCCACGAAACTCAGCAGAACATAACAGCCATGGGCGCAGCAGCCAGGGCAGAATTGTCTGCAGCTGTAGGGACACTCAGCCAGGAGCTGCAGCAGCAGAAAGACAGCGTAGCACAACAGATGGCTGCCTTTGAGGCTGCCAGCATTGAAGCACAACGCAACGCCTCAGCTGAGTATGCAGTAGCGCTTGCAGCCGCAAGGGAGGAGGCAGCATCAGCTACAGCTGCTGTGCAGCATGATGTTGCTGCTGCCCGGGCTGCTGTAGATGAGCAGCTAGGCAAGGTTGCTGCTGATTTGGAAGCAGCACAAACAGCTGCAGCTGCACAACAACAGAATGCCTTGGCAACTCTGCAGCAAGCAGTGCAACAACAGCATGAGAGCATTCATCAGCAACTTGCAACTTTGAAAGCCAGCATAGCTGACTGCGCAGAGAAGTCAGCTGCCGGCTTAGCAGCGACCATAGCTTCGGTTGCAGCTGAGCAGCAAGCAGCAGCGGCATCACATAATGAAGAACTGCTAAGACACAAAGACGACATACAGCAGCAGCTTGCAGCATTGGATGCCAGGTTCTCTGAAATAAACAGCAGAGCCACCTCTGACCTGGCAGCAGCTGTGGCTGCAGCAGAGCAGCAGCGAGCAGAACTGGAAGCAGTCAGACAGGACCTGCAACAACAGCAGGAGGGCCTGCGGCGCCAGTTTACAGAGTCACAAACAGCAAGCGCCACAGCACTGCTGCAAACCCAGGATGACCTGTCAGCTGCTTTGCAAGCAGCAGTAGCACAGCAACAGCAGAATCTTGTGTCGTTGCAGCAAACACTGGAGCAGCAAGTTGCTGATCTGCAGTTGCAGATAACGACCGCACAGGCCGGCAGCTTGGAATCGCAGCAGGCAGCAGTAGCTCAGCTGGAGACCGCAATAGCAGCGGCCAGGGATGCAGCCAGCACAGCTGTTGGTGCAGTCACAGCAGAGGTGACAGCACTTCAAGCCACCTCTGAAGCTTTGCACAAGGCAGCAGCTGACCTGGTTGCAACAGTGGCAACAAATAGGGATGAAACAACATCAGCCCTTGCTGCAGTTCAAACAAATGTTGCGGCACTGCAAGCCAGCACTGCTGAAGCCTCACAAAAGACAGCAGCTGACCTGGCTGCAGCATTGGCAAGAGCTAGGGATGAAGCCATGTCAGCCCTTGCTGCAGCTCAAACAGATATTGCGGCACTGCAAGCCAGCACTGCTGAAGCCTCACAAAAGGCAGCAGCTGACTTGGCTGTCGCCACATCACAGCAGCAAATTGCGTTGGCCAGTCTTCAGCAGGAACACCAGCAGCGCCTTGATGCTGTCCAGCAGCAGCTGCAAGAGTTACAGGCACATGTTGCAGGCGCTCAGCAGGGTGCAGCAGCGGAGCTGTCTGCAGCTGTAGCAGCTCTTGAAGGTCAGGTGCAAACAGCAAGAGAGGATGCTGCAACAGCAGCTCAGCAGGCAGCAGTTGCTTTAGCTGGTGCAGTTGAGCATCAGCAGTCTGTGTTGCAGCAGCTGCAGGAACAGATGCAACAGCAGCAGGCCGCTCTTCAACAGAGGTTAGCAGGAGATTTGCAGCAGGTTGCTGCTCAGGTGGAAACGCGGCTTGCAACACAGACAGCGGCCCTGACAAACTTGGAGCAAACCAACCAGCAACAGCATGCGGATGTTCAGAGTGCGATATCAGGTGTACGGGACAGCACAGCATCAGAGTTGGCCAGCAGGCTGCGAGCTGCAGCTGCTGAACAGCAAGCCGCTCTGGCAGGTCTGCAGGAGGATCTGCAGCGACATCAGGAAGCATTGGGGGCACAGCTCACTCAGTTGGAGGCTGCCACTGCTGCTGCTCAGCAGCAAGCAGTTGCAGACTCTGAAACAGCAATAGCCAGTTTAGAGTCTAAAATTGCGTCAGTATCAGCTCAAGTGGCCGAGACCTCTCACAAAGTTGCTGCTGATCTGGTTGCAGGATTGGAAGCAGCTGCAGCTCAGCAACAGGCTGACCTGGCAGGGTTGCAACAAGAGGTGCAGGAACAGCAAGCGGCTGCACAGCAGGAAAGCAGGACAGCAGTGCTGCAGCTGCAGGAGCAGCTTGCTGCAGTACAGAAGTATACGACTGAAGGTCAGCAGAAGGCAGCTGATGACCTGCAGGCAGCGCTGGATGTTATCAAAGGTGCTGTGACAGCTGCTATTGGTGAACAGCATCAGCGTATATATGCTCTGCAGAATCAGTTGCAGGAGCAGGAAGGGATGCTGAAAGATCAACTTGGGCAAATGGAGAGTAGCACAGCCGAAAGCCTGCAAAAGGCTTCAGCAGATACTGCTGCGGCGTTGGCAGTGGCTAAGCAAGAAACGGACACAGCACTGACAGTGCTACAACAGCAGCAAGCAGGTTTAGAGGCCAGATTAGGCGAGCTGCAGGCAGGCAGTACAGAAGGGCTGCAGAAAGCTACTGCAGAGCTCGCTGCTGCTGTAGAAGCTGCTAGACAAGAGGCCAGCTCAGCTGCTGCAGCCCTGCAGCAGCAACAGGCAATGCTGGATACGAGGCTTAGTGAGGTGCAGGAAAGCAGTGCCAGCAACTTACAGAGAGCAACTGCAGAGCTCACTGCAGCAGTCGAAGCAGCTAGGCACGAGGCAGCTGCTGCTATCACAGCCTCCCAGCAACAGCAGCAAGCAGCTGTAGACTCCAGGCTTGGCGAGTTACAGGGGGCTTCTGCAGCCAGCTTACAGCAAGCTACTGCAGAGCTCACTGCAGCTGTCCAGGTGGCTAGACAGGAGGCAAGTGATGCTGTTGCAGCTTCCCAGCAACAGCAGCAAGCGCTTCTTGAAGCCAGGCTTGCGGACACTCAGCAAGCCACGGCTGAAAACCTGCAGCAGGCCACCGCTGAGCTTGCTGCAGCTGTTGAAGCTGCACGGCAGGCAACTAGCGATGCTGTAGTAGCACTACAGCGGCAGCTGGATACAGTACAAAGCAGCAATGCGGAAAGCCTCAACACCACTGCAGCAGAGCTACGAGCCGCACTGGCAGCCATGCAGCTGGAGGCAGCATCTGGCCTCTCAGGGATGAGGGATGAACTGTCAAGATTGAGTGCTAGCAGCACAGACAGTCAGCGCAAGGCAGTGGATGAGTTGACTGCAGCTCTGGCAGCTGCAAGAACTGAAGCTGCAGCTGCATTAGCAGCTGCTGTAGCGCAACAGCAAGCACAGCTAGGCTCCTTGCAGCAGGATGTACAGCGCCAGCAAGCAGCAGCACAGGAGCATGTTGCTGCTCTGGAAACAGCTGTGGGTGACGTGCAACAGCAGGCCTCGGACAACATTGCAGCAGCACAAGCTGAGGCCCGTGCTGCAGCGGAACAGCTGCATAAGCAGCTGCAAGCTGTGCAAGCTAGTACAGATGAAGGGCGGCAGAAGGCGGCTGATGACCTGCAAGCAGCACTGGGAGTCATCAAGGGTGCTGTAACAGCCGCTATAGGTGAGCAGCAAGAACAGGTGGTGACTTTGCAGCAGCAGTTGCAGGATGTGCAAGCACAGCTGCAGGAACAGCTGGCAGCGCTGCAGTCCAGCAGCGCTGAGGCCTTGCAACAGTGCACGACAAACTTGCTAGGAAGAATGGATGCAGCAGAGCAGCGGACAGATGCAGCTGTCACAGCTGTGCAGCAGGAGATGTCGAGAATCAGTGCAACCAGCGCGGCCAGCCAGCAGCAAGCAGTGGATGAGCTGCGAGCTGCACTTACAGCAGTCCAGCAAGACGCAGCAACAGCGCTAGCAGCCGCCAGGTCACAGGAGGAACAAAGCTATGCTTCATTACAGCAGACTATACAGCAGATACAGGAGAGCCTACAAAGTGATGTAGCCAATTGCGAGCAAAGAGCCGCAGATGGGCTAGCAGCAGCACAAGCTGAGGCCCGAGCAGCAGCAGAAGAGCTGCATAAGGGCTTGCAAGCTGTACAAACAAGCACTGCAGAGGGTCAACAGAAAGCAGCTGACGACCTGGAAGCTGCATTGAACGTCATCAAAGGTGCTGTCACAGCTGCTCTAGGTGAACAGCAGCAGGGGCTAGCTGCTCTTCAGAGGGAGGTGCAGGAACGCCATGCTGATGCAGTAGCAGCTGCAGATGCTGCTCAAGCTGCTGCAGTAGCGAGTGCTGCAGCTACTGTCGCTGGACTACAGCAGCAACTGTATACCGTACAAGCAGAGCTGCAGGATGCCGGCAAACATACCTCAGACCAGTTGTCTGTGATGCAGAAGGAGCTGCTGGCTGCAGTTGACCAGGTCAAAACTGCAGCTGAACAGCAGGTGCAAGTGGGTGCAGCAGAGTGGCGGCAGCAACTGCAGCTGACAAGGCAACTTCTAGAACAGCAGCAAGCAGGCACGGCTGAGGCACTGGCCGGCCAAATGAAGGACCAGGCTGCTGTCTCAGCTGCTGCAGTGCAGGATATGTCAGCACAACTTCAGCAGTTGGATAGTAGGGTTACTGGCCAACTTGAGCATATGCAAGGTGCTGGGACAAGTGCCACAGCTGATATGTGTTGAGAGCTGAATCTTTCAGTACAGCTGTGAAACAGGACATAGTTACCATAGTTGCCTGTACACAGGAGGAAGCATAGTACGAGGCTTGTGATGCACAGAACTATTGCATTTATTCAGCAGCAGCTCTAGCAGGTTGTGCAGCAGTTGCAGCGGAAGTGGGAGGCAGCTTCCAGCTTAGCAGGAAGTGTAGGGGGTCACCTGCAGTTGTGGTTTAGCGGCATGCATGGCAGGCCGGGACAAGTGCCCTGCCAGCATGGGCTAGCAGAGCCAGACACATGTGTAGTTTATCCTTTCTTCATAGTAGAATGTAGATTCGTTGTGGTGCCCATGCACGCCTCCCAGTTGCCTTTGAATGTCTTCATGTGTGCTCTAGTTCATTCCACCACCATGTCTGTGTAATCAGACACAGTTGCTCTGTGCAAGTTGGTTGTTTCCTGTGCTGTCTGTCCTCTGCTTTCAGGCTCTTATGAAGACCTGGAAAGCTGTCAGCATGGCTACCTGCCTTATAAAGTCATCTGCATGTGGTTAGCGTCTACAGAGTTTGGCAAAAGCCCTGTGTGCGCTTGCCGCTGCTGCTGCAGGTGACATGTCCACAAGGGTTGCAGAACTGACAGCAGCAGATGCCCAACTGCAACAGCAGCTGCAGCAGTTGCAAGCAGAGCTTCAAGACCAGCTAGCAGACAGTCAGCATCAAGCTGCAGATGCCCTAGCAGCAGCACAGGCTGAGGCCAGAACAGCAGCAGAGCAGCTGCAGAAAGGACTCCAAGCGGTGCAGGTCAGCACTGCAGAGGGCCAGCAGAAGGCGGCTGATGACCTGGAAGCAGCGCTGGATGTTATCAAGGGTGCTGTGACAGCTGCTATAGGTGAGCCTGATAAATGACTCACACCTACTCCTGGCATGCTGCTGCACACCTATCAGAAGTTGTAGATGTTTCCCGCTGCCACCTGGTATGCTTGGGTTGTCCCAAACATACACATTCAGGAGCAAACATACGCAGCCAGGAGTTGGCGTTGACCAACATGGCTTCAAGTGTAGGTAGAGCATGTGTACCAGCACAGCGTGCGCACTGCGATGCAGGTCACAGGCCCTGAGGATTGCTATCCTCAAGCCAGGCTGGGATCGACTGTTACCAGATCACATCAGCAACTCCGTAATGCTTGTGTTCTCTACTTCCTGCAGGTGACATATCTTCCAGGGTTGCAACCCTGTCAGCAGCAGACACGGACCTGGCAGCCAGGCTGGACGCCACAGCAGCAGAACTCACAGCAACCCTGGAGCAGCAACAGCAGGAGATGCAGCGAGTTGCTGCAGATCTCACAGCCAGGCTTGACAGCACCACAACAGCAGCACAGCAAGGCGCTGTAGAAAATGCAGCACAGCTTGCCGCTAGGTTGGATCAGCTGGGATCTGAGCTGAGAGCAGCGGCAGACGCTGCAGCAGCACAGCTAGCCCAGAAAGCAGCGGAGCTGTCTGCTGCTGATCAGCGGCTGCAGCAGCAGATAGACTCTGACAGGGCCGACTGGCTGAAAGCAGTAGCAGGATTGGAGGCAGCTGCAGCAGCAGCAAGGGAGACCCTCACGCAGCAACTGCAGGAACAAAGCGCAGCAGTGGATGCTGCAAATCAAGCTGTAAAGCAGCTACAGCAACAGACCACACAGTCTGTGCAGGATTTGCAAGCATCTATCAGCACTGTGCAGCAGCAATCACAGCAGCAGGCGGCTGATGTGACACAGCGACTTGACCAGGAGGTGCAGCAGCTGCAGCAGCAGACCCAGTCAGCAGTAGCTGGGGTTCAGGCGAGTTTATCTGAGCAGCTGAGTAAGGCTGGTGGTGTTGGCGAGCTGCAGATGACAGCAATGAAGCAGGAGCTGCTGGACAAGGTGAGCGCATGGAACTGTATAGATGCTACTCATGCAGCTGTGAGAGTGCAGGGGGTAGTTTGAGAGTGGCAGCAACCGCTAGCGGCGTGCTACATGGTCTTAGGCCCTGTTGTGCCTGATGTTGTCAGACTGGTACTCTTGGTGCTCCATATTCAGCATCAGGCAATCGGTTTTCAAAACTGCAACTTGAATCTTGTGCCCTGCATGTGCTGTGTGGCAACCCGCTAGCTGCATTGACGCACTCAGGGTTACGTGTCTGTGTCGCAGTTGGAAGGTTCTGCTGCGGCTACAACCAGCACCTTCAATAGCAGACTATCTGAGTTGGCGGCCAGTGATGCTGCTCTTTCTGATCAGTTACGCAAGCTGCAGCCAACCTTGGACAAGCTGACTGCTGACAGCGGGGCAGCTGCTGAAGCTGTGGCAACATTGGAAGGCAAAGTGGAGGTGAGAACAGACATGTATGGAGCTGGCATGATGGCTGATGTGACAGCTAGTACCCTACACAGCTGCAGAAGACAGAAACTGTTCATGCCACTGTCATTGGCTGTGCTTATTACTTAATCTTGAGCACCTGTTGATGCCTTTTCAAGAAATGTCATTGTCTGTAAATGATTGTCCTAGTTGACGCCTTTGTTAAAACAAGATTTGAGAATGGTCGGCAGCCGCATTCTGCCAACACAACGTTGCGGAGCGTGACCACTCTGATGATTAAAAGCTATCATATTCAATGTTGTCATGCCAAATGCCAAAATAACTTCATGCTTTGCTCAATGCGCAGGCACTGTCTCAGTCTGTATCCACTGCAGTTCCTCGTACTGAGCATGTGGTCAGTCTGGATCTGCTCAGAAAAGAGCTGGAAGAAAGGATTGGTGGCAGCAGAGCAGAATCAGCAGGCCAGATACAGCAGATTGGGCAGCAAATAGATCAACTACAGCAGGTAAGCCAGATGCAGGCTTGCTGCCAGTGCCAACCAGTGGTTGACATTTGTCATGTGGCCATTGGCAGCATGCAGAGACTGTAACACACTCCTGCACATGGTGCGGCTGATCACACAAGGAGGCCCTGTTTGTGGGGCTGACTTACTACCATGATGTGGTGGTGGTAGCCTGCTGGCCGGTCCAGGTCTAGAGCAGACCAGCCTGAACGAAACTTGCTGCACACAACCATTGAACATGTTCTTTTCATCGCATGCTCCTGGACTTGTGTGTCCCCGACTGCCCCTTCAGGCCCAGCAGGCTGCTGCAAGTTCAGCTACCCAGCTGACCAAGAAACTTCAGTCAGAGTTTGATGACAAATTGAATGACCTGGAGCTCATGCTGACGGGCAAGGTTGCTGACACATCAGCTGGAAAGGCAGCACTGACAGACAGCAAGCTGGAGGAGCTCAGGTATGGGGCTTTGGGCCCGTCTGAATCAGTCATTCTGTTTTTTCAGACCCTTCTGCTAGATCTTCAGGCAGAAGTCTGAGCTTTGCTCGTGACTCTTTAATTTTCGCTTTAGCAGTATCCCACCAGTGCATGGACAGAGTAGGTCAAGGGCTATTGGAACACAATTGCCCTTCAATCGTATGATGCAGCCTGGCTGCTGTGACCTGTTTCAACATGCAGGGCTGAGTGGCACTCTGCCATTGACTCCTCCACTGCAGCAGCATCAGCAAGGCTTGAGGCCATTCAAAAGCAGCTGAGTGACCTCGTTGCTGGCCAAGAAGGCCAAGCAAAGCAGTTGCTACAGCAGGTGAGTTTGGCACATGGTCCTTGAACACTGTAACTATATACATCCTACCGTCAGCAAGAAGGAGTGGTTCAACTGGTGCCAGCTGCCATAATCCTGCAGCAGTTTTTAGATATGTCGCATGCATATGATCCCGAGTGCTCCATTGGCCAAGAAGCAGCTCTCAGCAACAGCCGGTGCAACACATATTCTATTGTGTTGTCCTGCAGGCCACTGCCGCTGTTATGGCTGATTTGCCGTCCCAGTTCAACAGTTTCAAGGTGCAGCTTTTGACTGACCTTGAGGGGCAGCTGCTGGGCAACTGGGGTGAACAGCTGAAAGCCGCAGCAGCACAGGAAACTGCACAGCAGGTGGAATCCGGTCTGAAGGTAAGGCTGGGGCTGACCAGCAATGGGGTTGACAGGGGCACATGCCACACTCAGCTGTCTGTGGTGAACTCACAACCACAGGGCACAATTCTTATGATTAACAAAATGAAGTGTTGATGAGGTGCTAGCCTGTATTCTGAGGTGTGATTTTGCAAGTCTCTTGTCTCAGGACATCTAGGCATCTTGTTGGCTGGCCAATGCGTTGCTGACCTACCTGGCATGCATACGTGCTTATGTGTGTGTTGCAGGCTTATCAGGCCCGTAGCTCGGAGAGTCAGCTAGCAGCTCTGCAACAGAAGCTTGCAGGAGCAGTAGCTGCTGAAGTTGCGGCACGGCTGCAAGAAGTCAAGGACCAACTGCAACAGCAGATCACTCAGCAGCTGCAACAGCAAGTCACTAGCTCACAGTCTGGCCACACAACCGACAAGACCCAGGAGATGATGCAAGTTGCTAAGAAGGAAGTGACAGTTGTGCTGGAGAAAAAGATGCATGCTGCGCTTGATGCAGCACTAGAGACACTGCGTGCTGAGGCAAAGGCAGCAGCTGCTGCTGGTGGTGGCGATGGAATTGCTACGGCAGAGGTTGGGGCATTGAAGAAGGAATTTGAGGAGTTAAGAGCAGCAATCAAAAGGAATGCGATGTGGCTACTGCAAGCTCCTGCATGAGGGGGTACCTCGCACTTCCACAATCCGCTGCTTGTTGTGTGTGACAGCAGGAGTTTGGCTGATTGATTGTGCCATTGCCACAGTGCGTAGTGTTACAACAAGTGAATGTCAAGCTTTGTATTGATTTGTATAAAGCGTGACCGATGAGGTAGTTAATCGCTTCTGCTGGACTTTCTGGACCGATTTGATGGAGTGCATCATTACGAAGCTGTTATGTGCGCAGCTAGCTGCTGCTGCTGCTGCTGTAATATATATAAGCTACCCACCAGCCATAGCACTATGGCCAGCAGCATATAATGTGGGCACCTTTAGTTTTGAGCGCCTCGCATGCTTCATTGTCTGCTCCCGGGCGACCATACAGAATGGTCTTAGTGCTCGTGTAAGTTTAAATTTCAAGACAACAGCCTGACAAATGACACGGAGCGGCCGAGCGCGTAGCGTCTGCGACCCGAAGGGTGGCTGCCGCCGGCGCACTTTCTTGATCATGCCCAGACCAGTCGTCTGATCAGAAGATTTATGAAGTTATCTTTCACTGACACAGTGATGCAGCCGTCGACCTGGCGGGCCGATGAAGGGCATGCTCGTTGCGTTTTTGATGGGTCGCCCTAAGTCCGCGACGGTCGCGAGGCTCTGTCGGACATGTCATGTGCGGTGTGTGGTTGGTAGGTTAACTTACTTGAAATAGCCGGTGCTGCCTGGTACAGGGAGTAACAGAATATTTCACTTCATTCAGTTTCTCAGTATATAATTGGGTTCGAGTCCCAGCGAAGGGGCCCTACGCAGGGGGGGGGGGGTAAGCTTCTGATGTCAGAAATTCAGGTCTGCAGACAGCTGGTGGTCAGAGCCCGCCGGTATTTGCGATAACCGGTTAGTGTGAAGGGCCCCTACATCTCCTAAGACATTGTTTGCTGGCTAGTGCCGAGAGGATATTGAAATATTGCTACTGGTTTTTAAACAAGATTACCAGATGTGTTCAGATTATGGCCACCATCTGCAATGAGACGGGCATCTGTATCAATGCTATGCAAAACCGAGTTCATGGCCTATCACTCCACAGATCTAGGGCCATTTCCCCACCCCCCAGGGTGCAGGTATGTCCAGTGGGGTGGCACTGATTGATGTGTCTCGAAAACCTTGGTGGCATACTGTTGAACACGACTGCATGCCATTGCGAGCTGGAGATCAGAGCCAGGATATCCAAGGCTCACTGAGGTCATTTTCTTGCAAATTCAGAAGTTGTGGCGCATGCAGCGCATGCCAGTTGCTACCAAGATGCGGCCCAGTACTGCACATGTACTACACTAACCGGGTTTTTGCAATGCTTACACATATTATGTGTTGCCGGGGTTGCTCTTGGGTTGTGAAACACAGCAGCAACCGCGACGTTTGGACGCATTCTCAGTAGCTGTTTGGGGCAGATGTTGGGCGTGCGTGTGTGGTCTCAACTTTGTCGATGTAAGGAAGCAGTCACTGTGTTGGCAACACCATGAGCCTAGCTGAGGTTATCACTGCAGCCCACATTGAAGACTGACTAAATCTTGTATAGTATACGATCAGTCATAAGAAGAGACACATCTCCAAATTGCCCCAGAGACAGGAAGAGAAACGTTACATGACAAACCAGACGCAAGCAGTAGCAGTGTAGAACAAAAGAAACGATATTGTGGCCCGTCACAAAGAAGCCTTCGGGTGTACCACAACTAAGCAACCCACGTGCATACATACCTTCCATTCAGAACATGACAGAAAGGATAAATTAAACATGATGCTGAGAACCAGAGCCAAGAGGCTTGCAAAAAATGTCCTAAATCTTGTATATCACACGGTGAGTGATTGAGGGCATTGTTGATGACGCAGTGCAAAATCACTAGCATTGAGTGCATAGCCTTACAGCACAAGACAATAACAAAAACCATGGAACCCGAACGGAACAAATGTCTACTAATACCCGTCAAGCTGAGGCACTCAGTGTCTTAGGCAACATGAACAGCCTGCTTAGCCCTCCTGGCCACCAGGATGGCAGAAATAACACCAGCTAAACCAATTGTACCACCCACACCTAGACCAACGCCAATGCCAATCTGCATTGGCTTGCGGCAGTCTGCGTTGCATGTCCCAGCAAAAATACTGCCACTGATCTTGCTCTTATCAATGCCGTAAGCACTCACAAAACTGTCACTGAACAATGATGCTGGATTTGTTGTCAAGGCTGTCTGCAGAGCTGT
>NSMO01000707.1:16083-27789 GCA_002588565.1 Coelastrella sp. UTEX B 3026
TCACTTACACCCTGCTGAGGGTTGCTGTCACTGGCTGTGGGGATAGGCACTGCAGACAACGGACCACACACATGCCTATCAGCAGAACTGTATGCTGGTGTAGAAAATCATCACCAGATCCAACAGCAGCACAGTATGACAGCATGATGTATTGGTCCCAGCCCATGAAGCTATACTGCAGTCTGCTGGGCAGCACGTTTGTCAATCACCAACATACAGCAGCTCCACAAGCCGCTTGCATGATTTTAAAGGTAGTTCCTAGTCAAGAGAGCCACTCACCACACACGCCATTGCTGTTCTCATAGTCAGTTGCAGGACACTTGCAGGATGACTGATCTGCTGCCAGGATATGCGAAGCCTCACAAATTTTGCAGGTCGTGGCGTCAACAGTGTCTGAGTATCTGCCAGAGGGGCAGGCATTGCACTTGTTGTTGCCATCCAGGAAGGAGCCTTTTGGGCAAGTGCACTCAGACTGATCAGCTGATAGCACCATTGGAGCCGGGCAGCTGTTGCACACAAAGCTGTCAGTTGTGGAGCTGGAGAACATTCCTAGCGAACATTTGTTGCACTGATCAGTATCAGCTTCTTTGTAGTAGCCGTTGGTACAGATGCAGGAGGTGCGATCCGTGCTGAGAGTCCTTGGAGCCACACATTGGGTGCAGGTTGTTGCGGCGCCATTGCTGGCGTGCCTGTTGTAGTAGCCTTCAGGGCACTGAGCACAAGTGGCTGGGTTGAGGCCGCTGCCTGGAGTGAACTCATACCCAGCTGGGCAAGCGCAGCCTGACTTGTCCGAGTTTGACTGGGTAAGACCTGGGGTGGAACATGGCTTACAGAAAGTGGACGCCAAGTTGCTGGCGATGCTGTTGTAGGTGCCATCAGGACACTCGGTGCAGGTGCCTGCCGAGGCATCAAAGGCACTACCCGCAGGGCACACTGCAGGAACAACAGAACAGCAACATTTGCTGAAATGGTGCCAGAGCAATGCTTGCATTATAGGGCTGATCTGCTGCACTCCCCGGTTGTCTGGCAGATGTGATCTGTCCTGAAAACATAACTGTAAAGTGACTGAGCCAATGCAACGAGATAGTTGCGCTGGCAAAGCTGCAGTGCCGTGCAGGGGGGTGGCCACCCAGGTTGGTTGTCTGCTCATGATGACAGGCTCTGAAGCTGACACATCAACACTCACTGCATAGCATGTTTGGTATATGGTGAAGCAGCCCCAGCAGCAAAGTGGCCCACCTCAGGACCTGTCCTCAGCATGGATACATGGCAAGATCAGTTGGCGCCCAAGCTATGGCAAGCAAGGCCGACCTATTTGGAACATTACCACTAAAGCGCAGCATTCACTCACCACAGCCGTCATGGCCTGCAATAAACCCATCACCACATTCACAGCCAGTCCTGTCTGCACGAACCACCTCTCCAAGCCAGTTGGGGCATGTTGTCTTGCATGTGGTTGATTTGGTGATGCCGAGAATGTCATTGTAGGTGCCGGCTGGGCATGGAGTACATGTGAGGGCATCGGCATCGAATGCGTAACCCTTGGGACAGGCTGCATTTGACAGCAGCAGATAACTGGGTTTAAGCCCTAAACCATATTAGCTAAACGTTTGATCAAGCTATAGTCTTAGCTATAGTTTTATCAAAGCACAGATAAAGTTTAAGCACAGATAGGCCTGACTAGCGGAGTACTCTGCAACTAGTTGCAGACAGCAACAAGCCAGGCTGCCAGGTCAGGTGACGCTAGACAGGAGCTTGTCCAATGATGCAACCAGTGTGCACAGCGCATATGCCGCGTTTCTTGAGTTGGATAATAGTAAAATCGGGATACTTACCACAAACTGGATCGCTGAGTGCAGTCTCCTGAATCTTCTTGAATGGCGCACCGCAACCACATTCGGTGCGATTGCTGTTCACCATCTTTGGCAGCTCACAGTCCATGCAGCGAGTTGCTGTGGTGCCGGAGCCAAGCACTTCATTGTACGTGCTGCCCTCACAGGGAATGCATGTAGCAGTGATGTTGTCATTGGCTGGGGTGTATGCGGAGCCTTTGGGGCACACTGCAGGATACAGCCCAACATGGCAGAGGCCGGGTTTTAGGCTTGAGAAACGTTCCAACTCAGTGACAGGTCTTGCAATGGTGGATGGAACAATGACATCAGCATGTTGGCTGAGCTACTTGCAAAAGCTTTCATAATCCTGGCTGATAAGGGTCTTGCAAGATGCTTACCACAATTGTCACCATCTGCGATAAAACCATCCTTGCAGACACAGCCTGTCTGGTCAGCTGCTACCAGCTTCAACGCCGGGCATGTTTCAGCTCCAGAACAAGATGTTGAGTCCTCTGATGCACTGTACTTGCCAACTGGACACTGGCTGCAGGTTTTGTTGGCTGCAGACCAAAGGAATCCCTTGGGGCATACACAAGCCATCCGCAGCGCGTTGGCTACTTGATTTGCAATGGGACAGGCAGTGCAGTTGGTGGCGACAGTCCCGGTTGCTGCGCTGTCTTTTGAGTTGTAGGCACCACTGCTGCAAAGGATGCATGTGCCAGGCTGTCCAGCTGTTGTAGATGGGGTATAGGCAAACCCAGCACGGCACACTGCAGTAAGTAACACGACAAAGGTGTTGGGTCAAAAACGCTTGCATCGAGCGTGAGTGATGTCAAAGTGTTGTTTTCGAAGCTGAGACCTGTACTGCATATGGTGATGCCAGGTCATACAGGAACACTGGGGCACGACCACGTTGTATAACACAGCTACTCACCACATGCACCATCCACCAGCTTGAAGTTCTCTGCACACTCACACCCAGTCCTGTCCTTCATGGGTACCATGTTAGGCTTGCTGCAGGTTGTGCTGCAGTTGGCACTGTTGGTTGTCTCGGTGAAGGTTCCAGCTGGGCAGAGGGAGCAGGTTGTGTTGGACAACTTGAAGCCCTTGGGGCAAGCTGGAACAGACAGACAGCAGATTGTAATTGCCTCTAATCGGGGATCCTGTTAACAGGTCGTGCAGGGGTGCGATGGCAATCTCTAAGCGCGAGCAGATTCTGTAATGCCACAACTACATGTGTGACTGGTCAGCAAATTCAAGCATGTGCCTACCGATTATAGGTGCTATGCAAACCATATGTGCTCAAAGCAAGCACAGGCTGTGCCTATAACTGCTCTTTCGCACACAAGTGAAGGCAACTTACTGCATGTTCCTGCGACGTCCTGGAAGTTGGCACCGCACACACAGTCAGTGTGGTCCGCATTTACAACCCTTCCTGCCTTGTTGCATGCCTGGCAAGCAGAGTTTGACTTGCTGTTGTACATGCCTTTGCCACAGGGTGTGCAAGCCTTGGGGTTGCTGGTATCATTGTAGCCATAACCAGCAGGACACACTGCGCACAACAGCAGCAAACATACATGCTAGCAAGGTTCCCTCAAAGTACTTTTGAAATCTCAGCATATACAGTGACAGCTCTTTGCCTTTACGCAAGGCTCTGGCATACTGCACTTTGTATCCTGTGGACTGCTGGCCAGCTGACACAGTGCAACCCTTATTGTGCTGCATGTTTGGACTGGTAACTCACCGCAGGATGACCCACTGGTCTCAAATGGACTGCCACAGACGCAGCCTGTCTGGTCCTTGCTGAGCACCATCGGCGCAGTGCAAGTGGCATTTTTACAGGGAGAGTCCACTGTGTCACTCAGCATACCAGCTGGACACTTGCTGCAGGTTTTGCTGGTGGCACTCCAGCCAAAGCCAAGTGGGCAGACACATTTGACCTTGTCATAAGAGACCTGCCCAGTGACCGGGCAGGGTGCACATGTAGTAGCAGTAGTACCAGACCCTACTGTTGGGTTGGATGTGCTGGCTGGGCATGGCTCACAGGTGGCTGGCTGACTGCTCGTAGCGGGTGTGTATGCAAAGCCAGCAGGACATTGGCAACCGGTCTTGTCGTCCTTTGGCACCATGTTTGTGATGGGGCATGAACTCTTGCAGACAACTTCACCAGCAGCGTCAGTGTATTGGGCTGCAGGACAAGATGCCTGCAAAAGGGATAGCATGCAATTGTGCATCAACTCATTGAACAAGCATTGACGATGATTCACTAGATAACACACAGGAGACACAAAACTATACTTCCAAGCATCTCATCAAGTTTGTGTTCCAGGAAATGCCTCCATACTACTCACGCAGCACTCCTGCTCGATATCGGCATCTGTGACTGCTGTTTGGGGTATGGCCACACCAGCATAGTGGGTGACAAAGGATTTGCCGGCTGGACATTGGAAAGGGCTGCTACCAGCATTGTTGACGGTTGCACATGTGATTGCAGTGCCAGGTTCCTGCAGTCAGACCGAAGGATCTTGGCGAAGACGCAAAGCCTATGAGTGTTACAGCACACATTGCTTGCAGCATTCCCCGATACTACTACAGCAGTACACTGCATGCAGGCATACAGTGGGGGCCCCAGCATGCCCAAACCATCCAGTAATTGAAGCCCAGCTTACACAGCACACTGTGGCCCTCTGCAACAGGGTGCCAGCTGCATTTGGGACCATGATGCTGGTCGGGTTTGATAGTGCTTTGAGCGGAAGTGGGCACAGGAAGGCATTGCCATTTGGCCCAGCAGTGGCACATGTTCGAACCTGCGATGAATTGCAGCGGCACAAGCTCTGTTGCTGCAAAGTGACATGAAGCTCTGAAAAGTGGGCATAAGAGAGCATATGTTTATCAGAGTATCGAGAGACTGGGCCTGTTGAAGTGGCCAGACCGTTTGCTGGATGGTCACCAGCGAAGAATCATCTAGACATGTTGCCCATGCACAGTCCCAAGGGCACTTACACAGCAGAGGTTCTTGATGGCATCATCGCTTGTCCCTGCGGGTATGCTTGTAACACTGGCTTTTGCAAGAGTTCCACAGGTCAGAAGGCTATCATCAGACAAACGAACATTGTCACATGTCACGGCAGTCCCGTCCTGCAACACAAGCAAGCCACGTGTCAGCATGTTGCTATGTGTTGTGTGCAAGGTAGAACCCTGACTGGGCGACCTTCGCCCTGAGAAAGGTGAGGCAATCTATGCAGGCCACCATCTTGCATGATGCATTGAACTACTTGAATATGCAACAGGTAACATAGGCACTATGAATACTACTGCAGGCTGGCCTGGCCCAGTACAACCAGCAAAACTCATGCTAGTCCAAAGCATTGTGATCCAAAAGGAGCACTTACGCAGCAACCGTCGATGGGGGTGATGGTAGCCGCATTTGCCTTGAGCAGCGTGCCCATTGGGCATGCGTAGGGCTGTGACACTCCATTGACCAGCTGGTAACTTGCACAGGTTTGCACTGGTCCCTGCACACAGATTTGTAAGGTTAAAACCAGACATGTGGCCACACTGAAGCTCCTGATGTCCAGTGAGCCTCTAGGATAACTTACGCAGCATACTTCCTCAACCTTGGCGTCTGTCCATCCAAGAAGAATAGGTGTTTGAAGAGCAGATGGCTTAAAGCCTTTGCCTGCTGGACACTCGAAGAAGGTCTCCCCATCGGATGTCTTAGCGTTGCTGCACTTCTCTGGTGCAGTACCGGGGTTCTGCACAGAGGCACACAGCGGTTTTCTTGAGCAGGCACGTAAGCAGAAGATGTCACTTGCTCGGACTTGCAGGTGACTTGCAGGTGACTTGGCAGGTGACTTGATCTTCGCTGGCGCAGTGCACGTTTATGCAAACCAGCACATCATGGAAGCCTTCCAGTGGTACTCACACAGCACAAAGCAGCCCTCTCGCTCCATGTGATAATGTCGTTTGGGATCGTAGGCACTGGACTTATAAGTGTTTGACCCCTGCCACAGGTGAAGGGAGTGCCGTTCTCGCCAACATTTGCACATGTCTTGGCCGGTTCCTGCAGTTGCAACCCAAGCAACTCAAACCATTCTGCTATCAGTGACAGGCGGCTGCTGCGTAGGCTGATGCATTCTGTACTTTTGAAAGCATCCAATAGTATTGTCACTGTCATGTCAGCCTGCAACGTCACCATAGTCTATTCAACATGGCGATGGTGAATGCACATCTGCCAGAACCAGTGCACATGAATGCACTTACACAGCAAAGGCCTTGCACCAATGCACTTGAGTTGATGGTTGGCATAACATAGATGTTCTCGGAGCTTGGCTTCTTGGCTGTTCCTGAGTTGCAGTCGTATTTTGGTTTGCTCTGATCGCCATCAACTGTCACAATTCTGCATGTCTCGGCAACACGATCCTGCAAACAAGTAAGCAGGCATCTCTGAAACACAGAGTATATCACATCAACTGTCTTTTGGCAACATGTGTGTCCCTCTGTGGCAATCAATGCAGTCTTCAATGCATGCACAGCAACAGGCAGCAGCAGAAAGTGCACTTACACAGCACACTTCCATCTGGTCTTTCCATGCCGTCAGGGAGTTCGCCACATATATTGGACCAGGTGTTGCAGTTTTCAGAGTTTGGCCACGTGTGCACACAAACGGCTTGTTGTCTGTGAAGTTGGAGCATGTCCTGGTTGCTGCCTCCTACGGGCACAAAGAACCATAAACCACAACGGTGGGTTGGTTCATAGCTTACTTACACAGGCACACATACTGAGTGAGGAGAGGCTGCATTCACCACCACTGAGAAATGGTAAGGTGGGAATGCACTGACAGTTGTATGCACTGGGAATGCGAGCATGCATCAACAATAGCCCCGGGTAAGTTCAGAACTTACACAGCATTTTGCGGCAATTTTGGTATCGTTGTCCATTGCGGCCGTGACTGGGGTGTTGCGTCGAAGGGTGTCATTTACCAACTTGACAGTATCAGCTGGGCAGATGAAGCTGGCCACATTGTCACAAGTGACTGGGTCACTCGACTGCAGCGCAATAGCAGGCAGTACGCAAGAAGCTAAATAGCAGCAGAAGCAATTATGGGACAGCTGCCGTTATCATTTTATTGCCACATGCCAAGAGCATACAAAGTAAGAGCCAATGAATCGCTTCCTCGTGATTGGAGGCGGAGGAGCTGTCAAGACCAGGACTCAGGTTGCTTCAGTAACTGGACTTGGATATTGCAGTAGAACATTCCATTCCAACATTACATGGCGTATGATGGGCACCAAAAAGAAAAATGTACTTACGCAACAGTCTCCGTTCTGGTCTAACCAGAGTGTTTTGGAGGTTGGTATTGTGCCATTCAAAGACGTTTGGCCTTTGGAGCATTCAAATGGCCCTCCTGAGGGACCTGCAACAGCGCATGATGTCCCTGCGACCTGCAAGAAAAGCTTAGGAGTTGGCACCTGCGCATATGAGAGCCTTGCGAGCGACCTGGCGGGAACCTTGATACTTACACAGCAGGCGGCCCTGACAGTCGCAGCATCTCCTGCCTGCCTCATGGGGGAGCCCGATTTCAGGATATAACCTTGAGTGCAGTCACCGGGCTGACACTTCTCATAGCGCTGCAGAAACATACGGAAACTCGTCAGCGGATCATGAATCACATTGTGGGACCAAAAGCGTGAGAGCAACCATACTTACGCAGCAGTAGGTGTTGTTACCATCACCGGTTGGCAGGAGAGGAGGAGGTTGAATCAATACCATCTCGTTCCCCGCCGGGGTTCTTGGGCAGTTGTACTGTTCAAAACTGGATCCACTGTTGGCGCAGGTCCTGTTCACCTGCAGGCCCAAGACAAACGTATGTCAAATGTAACACTGACATTCAGACGAAGTGCATATGTGCTGAAGTGCATATGTGAGTCATACTTACACAGCAGATATCAGCTGTTCCATCACCACTCATGATCTGAGGTGCTGGGTTAGCTGGCACCTTGCCATCGGGGCAAGTGAAGGTGGCATTGTAGTCGGTTAGTTCTGCATTCAGGCTCAACTTGGCACAAGTGCGTGGTACCTGCAAGGCATGCAGACAAGCAATCACATATCTCACACACAAACATGTTCAGGTGACGGACATGACATACAGTGATGCTCCAAGAGTTGGCATGCAGC
Source organism: Coelastrella sp. UTEX B 3026 (assembly GCA_002588565.1). NCBI lineage: Eukaryota > Viridiplantae > Chlorophyta > Chlorophyceae > Sphaeropleales > Scenedesmaceae > Coelastrella > Coelastrella sp. UTEX B 3026. The sequence continues at coordinate 24,093 of NSMO01000707.1, forward strand.
TGTACTGCACCACAGAAGGTATGCTTGCGCCACAGCAAGGACAGGTATACTTGCACCACAGCAAGGACAGGTATACTTGCACCACAGCAAGGATAGCTGTGCTTGCCTCACAGCGAGGACATGTAAGCTTGCTTGCAGTTTGGACCAGAAGGGGTGCAGGCTTTGCCATGGACTTGCTTACACAGCACAAGGATGCCGCCATCGCGAGGTTGGCATCAGTGACAGGGATGGTTTTGGGGTTCGCAGGTGTGGTTTTGGTAACTTTGAGGATTTGACCTGCTGGACATTGGTAGGGCACACCATTGGCTCCAGCATTAGCGCATGTGCGGGGAGCCTGCAAGGCCGGAAATGCCAGACGGTGAGTTACCATGTGCCGGTAGATGACATTTCATGATAGCAACAATGTGCCATAGATGATGAGTGCTGCCTTATTGTGCATGATGCATCAACTAGTTGAGCCGGCGCAGTGCTGGAACAGCCAAGCATCTTGTAGGCTTTACTTACGCAGCACTTGTCGTCTATGCCCTTCCGACTGGTGTCGGCATCAATCTGCAAGTCGGCTGCAGCAGTGTTGAAAGTCCAGTCGGTCGGACACTTGTCATAGACCACCTTGGTGCCACTATCTGAGCCCAGTGGTTTTATATCTCCACATTTAGCGCCAGTACCGTATGGCAGCTGCATGCACGAAACAATGGCTGTTGGTAGTTTAGCTGTGTTCAAAATCGTAGGCAAGTGCTGTAGGAAAAGACAACTTACGGGACCGCAGCAAACAGTGGCATTACACTGCACTGCACCACAATCCACGTAGCTCAGTTTGAACTTGTTTGTGGAGTCTGACGGGCAGGAAAAAAAGTCACACGTGTTTGCAGCGTCGACTACTACGAGAGAGACAAACAGGCCAAAGGCCAGCAGCGTGCGGAGGGACCGGTGATGAAGGGTTTCTTCCGTCATTCTAAGACGCTGGATAGGATCACACTTGCTCAAGCTTGCCGGCGAGAGCGAAGGCAATCTCGATGAGAAGAGAACGTGGTATACAGGAGGGCCCTATTGTCGATAGCAGTAGCTTTCAAGTATAGTTTAAGCAAGCTCAAGCAAAGCACGTGGGTCAGATGCACGATGGACTTTAAGTATCCCATAGCGTCGGAATTTGAATTGTGTTGGTCGTGTTACTTGCAAAGGTCACATCTCTGGCACACAGTCAGCAATAAAAGCAGAACATGCATGAGAGGAAACCAAAGGGTCGCTGTATCCAGCGCAAGGCACCGTAAGCCAGGTGCTCACGCTCCCAAGCCGGTGGTGTCCTTTTGCAAGATGCAGACATACGGACGCCTGCTTTACACAGCAAGCAACAGGATTTTACCCACAGTACACGTTCTTTTATTAGATAGCGACGCATTCAGGGTTGCCTGTGTAAAGTATCATAAATGCTCATGTCACTTCCTCGCGAGCAAATGGGCGGCACCTTGCCAACTGCCAGTTACGGTAACGCCTTTCAGACAGTCTGGAACTTCATCAACAAGTCGCACGCGCCTTAATCAGCAGGATTCCCCGTATGGCAAGTCGCAGGGCATGCACCAGTACAAAACTGACCGAGGGGCACCGACATCACTACTGCTGGGCTATGAGTATGGGCGCATGGCCAGCCCTTTGATTAGTTTTTGAGTAGTTTCGCCCTGTATGTCTGATGCTTGTTTCCTCAAGGGATAAACTGGACGGTCTAGTTTCCTTGGCCTGCTCACCCCCCTGTCACCATCCTGTGCAGGGTCCATGCTCAGTTGCTGTCATACGTATACATTCACACAACATGCATCATGCAACAGTGTTGTGTGAAAGTGTCTGAGCCATGCAACAGGATGAACGCGCTGGCAAAAGCTGCGGTGTCATGCATACTATGATAGGGGTATAGCTAGTTTCGCACCCCCCTGCCTTGTTTGCACCCCGGGTGGGCTTCATTGGTTTGCACCCCAAGTGAGCTCCGCAGTGTGGCTTCATGAGCTCATACACTCAGTAACAGCAAGCTGCTTGACCACCCGGCTTGACCACTGCTGTTGCTGCCTGAGCATTGCAAACACTATCTCTGAGCTGACTGCTGCAGATGCATCTGCACATATGATGTTACTGACCAGCAATGACAGGGTACGCACCTGGGCCTAGGCCTGGTGTCTGCCAGAGCGCTGGTAAAAGCTTGCGCAGCAGCGTTGGCTAGTAGCTGGATTGTGGTCTCGTTTGTGTTTTTGGCCCATTGACCCAGAAGCAGTACGGAGCCCCCTTCCAACAGATATTTAATGGGGTTCTGTCCAGCAGTCCTGACTGATGTGCATACCAGTTGCTTGCAAGCAGACTCAAGTCTGCCACTGATGGTTGCGGCTGGTTGCTGATACGCGATGGTGATGACCGATGGCCAACATCTGCGCCATAAAACCGCCCCTGCAGCTTTCAGTGGACTGCATTCGCGGGCAAGCGAACAGCTGTGGTACTGCCATCGGTCACCGACTCATGCTGCTGCATTCAGCCACACAACTGCTGTCACTACTTGACAAACCACTGGAAGGCCTTGTCAACGGAAGATTCATGTAAAGCAGTACCAGGGGCCACTGTCAGTGCGAGGTGAGGCCTTCATAATATGAGCTGGAGAAGCAGGTCATTGGAACGTCCAACTGCCAGAGTGAGTGCTGCTCAAATACATCATGCGGCGTGTTGTGATGGCCCTGGAAAACCGCCGGAAGTCACTGAGAAGACCTCTGCAGCGCCTGCGTACAATCCTTCATACAAGCACGCAGTGTCACCAGCAACAGCTCTGGCTAGCGGAGTATGCAGTACAGTCGAAATGCAGGCTTGCACCTTGGGCGTTCGTCAGCGCAGCCAATCAGTTTCATACCTGTCAACGTATAATGCACATCCAGGGACGAGGCCATGCAAACAGTCAATGGTTGGTTGTACCCTGTGCTGTTACGTGAAGCCCAAATTTGCATGTCTGAGCCCGCAGACTCTTGATGGTTTGCACTTGTATATACAGCAAAACACGTCTTCTTGTTCGCAGCCCACATCTTAGTGTATAGCCCTCATTCTGTCTGGTCCCAGGCTTGATCGGTCATCAGCAAACTCCTGTTGTATGATCGCGTGAGCCGTCAAACGTCCTGAGCCTGTCAAAAGGAAACCGTTGAGTTGCTGTTGCCGCTGATACCCTCATCTCAAGGCAACTAGGGCACACAGCAGCATGTCTCGAGGGGGTGGTGGATATGATAGGCACATCACCATATTTAGCCCGGAAGGCAGGCTATATCAAGTTGGTAAGCCACGTACTAAGCGCTATAACCTTGTTATGTTGCGGCTCTAGCCTACAGCTGTTGTAAATCCAAAACAGCATTCAGCACAGTCAGTGTGCTTCTGGATTCCAATGGAACAGCAACGTGGCCTGCGAGCCAAAGCTGACAGCCTCAGTGCTTTTTTAATGCTATAGCCCCATATACATCGCTCAAATGCCGTCTGTGGGCAGCCAAGCATGGGCAGAGGCATGTGATAATGCAGGCATGCATGACAACTAGCATTCCTGCATATCTGCACCAATAGCAATGTATACCTACTGCACAACCAAGTGGGATCTGGATGCCTGGATGTTCACGGTTTTGTGTATTGGCTGAGTATGCTGACCGGCTACTTGTTGCAGAGTATGCTTTCAAGGCAGTACGGCAGTCGG
>NSMO01000708.1:3983-16409 GCA_002588565.1 Coelastrella sp. UTEX B 3026
AAACCAGCAGTGTGCATTGTGTGTTGTGCATTAACCGCTACAGTAGCGGGCAAGGTGGGTGATATGCTGACTCCCCACGCATCCTCAGCTCATACAGGTGCTGGAACCGGCACTCACGCCTGAAAGTGGATCATAAGAGCACCAAATCACCGTTGATAACCGTCCCTTGGCGCAAAGAAGCCCCTTTCCAGCGGCAAAGACAGCAGCAACCCTGGCGTAACAGACGACTGACGCAAGCGCTCGTGAGCCAGTTCACTGCTCTAAACGCTCTCTCAGCCATTCAGGATATTTTGTGAGGCTATGTAAAGCTATTCTGACCAGCTTGTCTGCTTGTTGAGCGGCGATTGGTGTTATGGATTGTCCTGAGTAATGCAGGCCGTGTGCTATTCTATGCTGCTGCACAGCCCTGCTCAGTGCCGGCTGCTGCAATAATCCACTGCCACGTAAACACAATTCACACGACGCTGAGAGATCCGTTTTCATATCAGGCAGTCACTGTAGTGGCAGCTGTCATGGCAGTTGTTGTCAGTGACCAGCATGAGCTGCGACGTCTTGTAAAAGTAACTGAGCCAATGCAACAAGTTGACCTGTGAAGTTTAGCCCATACAACATAGAATGCCAAGCAACTTGCTGTATTCTTCATGCAAGGGGCCCCCATGGGACATATGCTTCTACTCCTTCACAAGATGTCAGCACTGTGTGCACACGGATGCACACCACCACCAAACCGTTGGCTATTGTAGATGCATCTACCTTGACCCAGCAACCACGTTGTGATGCATTGTTCACTCTGTATGGATATCCAACAACTCACGAAGTTGACACATCACTCAGTAATCTATTCCATCAGTACACATAGGGGATGATCCTCCAAGGCACCAATTTGCAGTACTTATCCCAGTCAGCGCCATACTTCAATCTGCATGATGCTTCATCACGCCGCTCCCTATGTATCAACAAACAAGCAAAATATATGCAGTAAAAATAAGGCACAATGGACACCAAACCCTGCAGCCCGCAAGGCAGACACCAAGCTAAACCCATGATCCAGTCCCCTAGGTAGTTGATATGTCTCGCTGCACCCCACCAGCCAGATATTATCAGTTTGGTACCACGCTCTGTGGGCATTGTCTTCAGATGCGTTACAGATGGGTGGTTGGGATCCCGTCTGAAGGTATCTTTCTGCCCGTTAGCACCCCGGAAGATGTAATACCCTAGTCCCTGGACTAGTATAACACCGATCAGCGACAAGGTGGATAACTGCCGAGGCCAATCTGCCAAGTATCTAGCTTGGGTGCTGAATGTGAATGGCACCCAACAGAGGTCGCCAAACGACAACATAAACCCAAACCCATCAGTTGTTATATCCATAGTGGTCAGGATTGACTTCTCGTTATACAGCCCATCTGCTATGTACCACAGCTCGAATGCATTCACCAGTAACATGGCATTAGTGACATAGCCCAACTGTAGGTACTGCTGATACGCAAATGAGAGGTTCAACAAACCCCAGCCAATCATGCCAGGGTATAACTCGCAGAACTCCTTGATGTCTACACCAAGTATCCTGGGGTTTAGCTCCCTGCCCATCCAAAAGTCATATACCGCGACTCCCGAGTTGCCCCCATGAGCCAGTAGCACCCCGTGCCGGAATGAGCGCACATATACCACTACTGCCAAGACCGAACTGAATATGATGGCTGCTGTTGTGAGGGGAAGGAAGTTGGCTGCTATCCATGATATGTCTAGGATGCCGAGACCAAAACTGAGGAGAGCTGCTGTGCCATAGGTAATGCAGAACACTGAGAAAGCTGCAGGCAGCAGACAAGGCAACAGACAACAGCGAGTACGGCTCGTCACGGGGTTTGCTGCCGTATCTCGCGCCCAACTGCGGACTCCATCAGACTGGGTAGAGTTGAAAGTGCAACAGTACGTGGCCAGCTGCATGAGGAGCACAGGTGCGTCCTGCTGACACAGGGCTGTGCTTGTAGTGTTTGCACAACGGTAGCATCAACGAAGCACTAGGAGCTACCAGATGCGATGGACAGATGGTTGGATGGCGCAGTGCACAGCTGGCTGGCTACAGTTAGTGAGCCCCTGCAATGAGGCGCGTGCTGCATCAACCACCAACTGCTCCTCTTGCTGGCTGGAAGACCCGACAGGCATTGCGTTAAACAGACACTATGCACCTTACACCTAATAAACGTCAATGTCCGTATGGAGAACGTACCGTTGAGCTTGTATGTGAGCCTCCTTTTGTTTGGCAGTTCAACTCCTTGTGCTGTCTGTCCTGGAAGCAGCAGATGCAACGCCAGGACCAGCGAGAACCATCCTACTACTGCTATCATGGCTTCGTGCGTATACAGATGAGAGTCTGACGGGAAGCCTGGCACAGAGAAGAAGGGGAACAGCTGCAGACATCCTTGAGCATTGCAAGCATAACTGAGTCCCAGGACTACAAGCGGCAGTGCTATCGTGATGAGCGCAGGACCGTACGGGCCCATAAACTCGTAGTGGAATTGTTTGTCATGGCTGCCGGCAGCCATGTGCGGACTAGGGGCTCGGGCTCCGTATTGATGGATGGTTGAGACAGATCGCGCCTAAGCGGGTCAAGCGCGCGTAATCACTTGATATACCACCCGGTTGCTTGGATAGCTTTTGACCATTGCTGGCAGCCTTGTGAGCCTTGAGTTTTGAACCACGGTGTCACTTTGCCAAGCAGCAGCAGCAGCGTTCTCAGAGGCCACTATGAACCAACCTACAGTCATTGCCTGGCTAATGTGGTGCAAGGACATCGCCAAATTGCTGCGCTGCAGGTAGGTGATCGGCAGTAGATACCACCCAGCACTACAGCAGTACGCCACGGTTCCAACTCCAAACTTGAGTAGCTCGTATCTCTGTTGCAAGCCGACACTAGTGATAATTGCCGTCACAGTCATTAGGGGCTTTGGGAGGTGAACCATATGCAGCAGTCAGTGGTCATTCCACGACCTGGTTCCCTGATCCTGATGAGACCGTCAAGTTTGTCAGGCCAGCCCGGGTGCTACTCATTCTTGTGAAAGTGACTGAGGTTAGATGCGCAAGAGCTGCGCTGCCATGCTTGTCTTGTGTGTTAACAACCCAGGTAGATAACAGAATCAAAGACATCATGATAGTTTGTGAACATAGAAACGTGGATGCCAACTAGGCTACTGTTCAGGTCCCGAGGACCACTAACTTTGGACGGCTTTTCTTACCCAAGTTGTGTAGTAGCATTGGTGTGAGCAATGTGTAAGCAGAAATCAAGGCCGGCAGCCGAGACTGAGGCTTGCACGGGACCAATGGTCTTAAGTGAACCTGGATCTCAACATTAACCATACGGTATTGTTACCATGGTACTCAACCGCCAGCAAAGTGGATGCTTGCTCCACAGCTGTCACTGACACATTTGGACCCGGCCAGTGAGATCGCTGTGTAACCAGCCACAACAATTCTGTACAAGATGGGATGCTCAACAGCTGCCACTGACATTTGTGGACCCAGCCAGTGCTTGAAGTTGCGCGCCCACCATAAACACAACTAATGTACAATTCAGGGACTGTCAACAGGCCCTGCTGATATACATTGAGGTCCACCTCACAAGAATGATAGAGCAGCCTCACGAAGAAAAAGCACGGATGTCCGGCTCGAAGTCACTTATCTACTGTCAAAACATATGCAGCATGCAGCCGCCTGTGACACGCCAGGACAACAGCTGTTTTTAACTGTACCTGCAGACCCGAATGCATGTGCTAGCCGTCTAAACATGAGCAGGGTATAAACTGTTGCAATCGGAGATCACAGAACTGAACCTAAGAGTGACGACTTGCTCTATTTGCTGTGCCAGACTCCGAGTTGTTCTCAGCGAACTCAGTGTTGAAGTATACAAACCTACAGCTACGTATTCAACGTTCATACCTACATCTACCTTACTCACCAACTGCCAGAGGCATATGCATTGCACCACAAGATTGTCCTGTGCATGCGCAGGCTCAACACAGATGTGTATTGCAAGCTTGTCACAAAGTGCCAGGTGCCTACTGTATGCCCCAGCATGCCAATGCCAGACATCATGCACCACATATATATTCAGGTGCTCTACCACTGCACTGACAATGCAGGCACAAACCAATACTCACTGCAGACCATTCTGGTTGACACTAAAGCATCCGATGCCATCTGCGTTGGACCATACCCAACTTCCAAAGCATCAACAGACAGTCAGCATGCCAATCAGTTATGCTCCACACTCGCACCACTAGCAGCTACCAAAAGCTGCGACAAGAAATTCTCAAGCACTAAGCACAGATAACACCTGGCTGCCTAACTCTTCACTGGCAGCAACCAGCAGTGCAGCCGGCAGCAGCAGGGGCAGCACCCACAACACCAGATGCCACAGGAGCACCAGCAGCAGCTGCAGCACCACCATTAGCATTCTCCTTGCCTCCAGAGCCCCAGCGGACAATGGGCACACCGGCCTTGCCTGCTGTTGCAGCAGAGGTGCCGTTAGCTCCTGAGGAGTTGATTCTTGCCCTCATGATTGCTGCTGCTTCAACCATGTTACGCAGTGAGGGGATCACCTCCGCCCAACGGCGAGTCTTCAGGCCGCAGTCTGCAGGGGGGCATAAGACAGCAGGAGGAAAGGGGTCAGCAGCTTCGCAGCAGCATGTGAAACATATCAGGACACACAGCTATCCCGGCAAACTACGACAAGAGTCACGGCAAAGTTGCAGGTGTAGCGACACAATGGTGATATAAGCATCACATTGCAAAGATTACAACATCAGGGGCGCAAAGATTTTGGAATGCTGGCCTCATCAAGTCCTGGACAAGTTGACACGCCATACCAGAATGATGAAGGCATGCTGCGCACCACCTGTCCTCCAATCTGAGGCCTGGACAGCCTGGACAAGTTTGATGATAGCATAGTACACTGCACCACATGCACTTGTACGCACTTGCTGTACTGCTGCCCAGCACCATACCCACCTGGGTTGACCCAGATGTTATCAAAGCGCCCCTTGAGCACCCCGCTGTCAACAAAGCCCTGGATCTTCTCAACAAGCCAGTCAACATCGGGGATCTGCACAGACGCAGCAGCATCAGCAGCGTCAAAACTCCTGTGTACAGCTCTGCTGAAGGCTACCAGCCACAGCTCCACACTGAATGGCGCCATAGCTATTGAGCACGTGCCAGACTGCTATGCTATAGCAACCGCACAACCATAAGAGTATTCTGAAAGATATATGCTTACTGTTAGGCGATGCCAAACAAATACAACCACAGCTAGGGGGTGCTTGACAGCAGCGCCAGCATCTAGGTGACGTCCGGCACAGTGTTGCTGCTGCACAGCATGTGGGACCAAGTGGAACCTGGTGGAACATGTGTATAGATATAAAGCGCCAAAGCCATTGTGCATGTGCCAGACCGTAACTGTTATAGCAACCACCCACTCATACAAACAACAGTCATGGTGCCGCTTGACAGCAGCTCCAGCATCTTTACTGATGTCTAGCACAGTCCTGCTGTTGCACAGCATGTGGATAATGTGTTTCTGTTGAGACCCCTCTCTGCCCCTCATACCTGAGGGCTGTGTACGTCATAAACACCTGGTCCGAGGTCCTTGCTGTAGCCAGCAGCAGCCAGTGCCACAACCATGGCATCTCCTGAGCGACTGTTCTCAATGGTCAACACATCAGCTGCAGCAGCATGGACAGCACAAGCATATGAGACACACAGCCTGCAGCGCTGCCAGCTGGGAGCACTTGCAGAAGTGGTCTGATGGCAGCCAGTGCCCATGACAAGCAGTAACAACTTGTAAGACACATTACAGATGATTTGGCTGCAGCTGATCCTACGTGCATCAACTGCTGCAGGTACAATTGCTACAATAACACTAGACAATTCAGTCAAGATTGGCAGGTTGCATGGCCCATCAAGCCACAGTGCTGCGTTTGCTAGCTTGCACTACAGAGTTGATGTTACCACAGGTGGTGACACCGGCCCCCTTGGACCAGTGCCCACCTATTCCTCAAACAGCAGCTGAGTCTCACTAGTGTCTGTACAACAGCAGTGCTTGTGCTACAACACATTGCCGGCGGTGCTCTAAGCTCACCATCCATAGCATCAACTGCGGCCATGATATCCTGGAAGTCTGAGTAGCACAGATGTGTCACAACCTGGACTGACGGCTTGGCAACACTGGTGCTCAGCCTGTGGGGTGGGGGTGGTAAAGGGTTGGTGAGGCAGCACAGACATAACACGTGACTGATCAGCCTCGAGCTAGGCTTGATTGATAGATGTATCTAGCAATGCAGGTCTGAATATGAGCAATGCTGGTTCATGACAGCCACTATTAGATGCACAAATCAATTCAGCGTGCTGTGAAGCATCCCACAGTCGATCAACAACTGAGGTGCACCATGTCAGCTGAGGTGCTGACACTGAAAAGGCATTGCACAAAAAGTCAACTGCAGTAGCAGGTGCAGGAGCTGGGAAGAAGGCAGTAGCAAGGGCTAATCAGACAATGCACATGTGGCACCTCTGACAAGCACCAGACATGTTTGTGTGCAGAAACCTCTCCTACTATTTGTTTCAACTGTCATGGGAGTCGAACACCTGTGCTTCTACAAAATCAATGGTATGATTGCACCAGGAGAGGATGTTTTGTGAGATAACACACACACACACACACACACAGAGAGAGAGAGAGAGAGAGAGAGAGAGAGAGAGAGACAAGAACAGAGATAGGAGAAAAAGAAGAGCTAGATACAGAGCGAGAGTGAGCGAGAGAGAAGAAGACAAGAAAGAAAGCGAGAAAGAGGGGAGAGGGGGAGAGACTATGAGCAAGATGCATCCACTTCTGATGAGAAGGTCTTGACCATCCAAAGCCAAGTTTGGCACACTCAGCATTTGGCAGACCCCGCAAAACCAAAAACGCAATAACACAGCAAATCGCGATCACATAGTAAACCCCACATTGTGTCAAGGAATAAAGCTTGTTAGTCTGCTGCAAAGCCAATACCAACCGCACACACACGATGTGATACTATCCCCACAAGACACACAACAGCACTCGGGTTGTTCCTGCTTGCTGTGCACCGCTGCCTCCCCTGCTGGTTGCTTCTGATTCTCACCCACCAACTGAACAGCCCGCTGCTGGCAGCAGCAGGTGTTTGTTGACGTAAACCATGCTAGAAAGGCTCCAGGAGTCGAACCTGGTGGTCCCTGATGTACAGGGTGTCATACCACATGACCTAACCTCTCGCAGTGGTGGGCGGGGAACGAGGCATGAGCGCATGCCAAGCAACCTGTGCAGGAATGTGGAGGAGCGGTGAACTGATGGTGAAACAGCTCGCGCGCAGAGCAGGACCCAAGTAGAGGAATGCTGTGTGCCTTGGTAGATAGCGTCAACATGGTGTGCTACTGCAATTCCACAGGCAATCACATTATGTACACACAGACGGCAAACTTGTATACATACATCTCACCTACCATTCTAGCCGGCACCAGCGACAGGGCGCCCAGGACAGTTTACGACCCTAGCCTCGACCTGGGGGGGGGGGGGGACCCCACTAATAACACCCTCACACCAGCGACTCACCTGGGCACGCCACATGACTGAACTTGAATACCCAAACACCCAATCACCCGGGTGTCTTACCTGCAAACATGCATATTCTGCGGTAGTATGCCACCAGCAGCCCCAGTGCTAACAAAAAAGCCAGCAAGATACTGCAAGCAGTGACAACAACACCGGCATATCACAGCTTGCCTACCTGGATCAGTGTTGAGGGACAGGGAGCGGAAGTCTTGCAGTCTGCTTGCACACAGATGCAAGCCAGCAAAAGATACAGAAAGAATCAGCTATGTATTTAAGCAGAAACAGAAATTGCCACAAACGCAGCAGCAGTGAAGTACCTGAATGCATCCACAGCCCAGCCGAGGTACCCATACCAGCGGTCCTTCTTGAGAGGCAAACCCTCACGCAGGGCTGGCTCATCAACCTATAAAAACAGACATGCAGTACACAGTTTGAGCAGGGACACACTATGCAACGCTGCGGCATACCGTTGCTAATATGTGCAGATACTTGTGCAACAGGCGGAAACAGGGCTCCATTCAATTAGCAAGTTGAGGGTGCACGTTTGATGCTCACTTGGTAATGCAACATGTAGTGCACATCCGCTGGACGACTGAGTGTGAAGACATGCAGTTAATTTAGCACAACAGTTGCACAGACATGCAGGACCACCTGTAAAGGAAGGCCTCAGCAATGAAAGAATGCATTCTTGTATTCTTGGCACAGCACGCACTATTGAGCAGGCCAGCATACAAGATGATACATGAAAGCAACACAATGTGACAAGTGGTCCATGTTGACGTGGTCATCAGGCCCTGATCAGGCCCACCTGAATGATGCAGCATCCAGCAGTCTGCAGTGCATCCACCTCCTGCCTCAAAGCCAGACCCAGCTGAGCAGCCTGAGCAGCACGGCTGATGTCCTTGCGAGGGAAACTCCAGTTCAGGATGGTTACTGGCCCTGTCAGCATGCCCTTCACAGGCTTGCTGGTGAGCTGCTGTGCGACAGCAAACTCACGCACTGTCATGGGGGCGTTGAAGGTCACGTCACCAGTGATGATGGGGGGGCGGACATAGCGGGAGCCATAGCTCTGAACCCAGCCCTACAGGGATAGTGATTGGTGTGGTAACAGTGCACAAGGTGGTGTGTTAGCGGCTCTAGTGACGATACTGCCGACAGATGTGCATAGCCTGGCAATCAGGGCAATCAACATAGCGTAAGATAAAGCTCTGAGATGAATCCTGCAGGAGTGTGACTGGAGTGTAGCAGCGGAGTGCAGCAAGCATATCGTCAGTGGCTTGAAAAGAATACTGTCGCAGGCAATTGTGCAGAGCCTGGCAAACAGGGCAGCAACACAGCCACAGCCATTGTTCTCCCAGCCCTGCAATAATGAAGGCGGCAGTGGGGGGGGGGGGGGGGTGATGTTGACAGAATCATCACACTCTTTGCAAGACACATGAGTGTTGGGGACCTGGGAAGTCATATGCGGTCTGTTGCAAGAACACACACCGACTGGACCAAGGTATGTTGCCTGGTGGCTTGTAAGCCACCTTCCCTTGCATTACTGCATGACTTTGCACTACCACGGCAAACACAGCTGATACTTTGCTAAAGCAGCCAGAGTTCCACAAGTGCCTTTGTCTGGTGGCATGCGAGAGCCCTGGCCAAGGTGCAATGTGGAACAATTGGCCCACGTGTCACTGTTGAATGCAGCAGAGACCATGCATACTACAGTCACGACAATACAAAAGCCAATCAGGAACCCAACACCCCTTGCATGACATCTGACCAAAACGAAGTGTGCAAGCAAGATACATCAAGCTTGTAGCGCATCAAGTTCGTAATTTCTGTATGCTGGCATGCTGTGCTGAGTTGTATGCAATCAGTGGCGCACCGATCTCAACCCTAGACAGAATCGAATCACACATTTCGCAGGCTCACACATAACCAGTCTAAGCTCAGGCACGCCGGTTGAATCTTTTCAGGTCCACTAGCGCGATGCGCACCTGCTGTTGGACCACACTCCTGGAGCTGCCAAGTCCAGATAGCAACACAAGAGTCGAGATAGTAACAGAAACACTCCGGTGATTCCACAAGCCCAAGTTCACCAACCTGCAGTGTGAATGCCAGTCCTCCCAGCTGCACACCAAAGTACTCCACCATATCTGTGCGCTCAGGTTCACCGTGCACCAGCACATCCAGACCCACAGCCTCCTGGACACCGATAGCGAAGGCAATCTGCTGGTCAATCAGGCGCTCATACTCCAGCCTGCTCAGGCTGCCATTGCGCAGGAGCGTGCGCAGACGGCGAACCTGTGGGGGAGAAGCAATACGTGGCAGAAGCAAGCAGAGTCTTGAGACGCACAGGACAGTGAGATGATGTTCGGTGTGTCCTGGTGCCTGAACACAGTGCTGAGGAAGTGATACGGAGTAAGATGCCATATTTTGCACCTGTCTAATGACCTGCAGGGTGCCACGCAAGTGCTGCACAGGATGTAAAAAGTATCAGAAGCACATGGACCACAGATTTGTAACATACAAGCATAGCAGAAAGAACAGCAGATCAGGTGCTCCCGTGTGGACAATTGTGGAGAAGCAAGCAGGTCTTGACATGTTATGGAAGCTACAATGGCATGTCTTTCTGATGTGGCGCTCAAGTGTGCCCCACTGCGCGCTACATTAGAAAGACATGCAATTGTAGCTTCTGTAACATGCTAACCTATAGTCTGTACAGATTCAGCCTTCTTGCTGTGCAGAAAAGAGCAAGCGCAAGTGACCTGGGGTCTGAGGATGGCAACAAACCATGCACATATTTGGTTGAGGCGTCCCGGCCAAAGGCCCTTGCGTACACAACACAATTTGCTAGGCCAACATGCAATACCATAGAACAGCATGAAACCGAAGCAACTGCTATGTTGAACAGATAAGCATATCAAAGGAAAGCTTATGTGCGACTTGGAACACAATGCCTAGTCAAGTCAATCTTAGGTAGCAACAAGACACAGTACACATGCAACAGCCGCCATGTCCCGAGTTGATTAGCCAGCTTGAGTTTGCACAAACTCCTTGCATGCAAAGGAAACTGCTGCATTGTGATATTTGCTACATGATCAATTGACAATGTGCAGGTGATACTGTTCAAAGTGCAACCCTGAAGCAGAAGTTTGTTTCAATTGGGGAACACAGTACATGCAAAGTGAAGTCAACAAGCCAGTGCCCATGGCTGTGCACAGTCCTTGATTCCAGCATGGCCGATACAAAAAAATAAATGTCACCTTGGTTGAGGCAAGTGCTCTGCTTTCTGGACACTGACCTTATCAATCAGCCCATGGTTACGAAAAGACAATCGAGACTGGGTATAACACACCAACACTGAGAGCGCCGCTTGAGCCGATACCTTATCTGGTCTGTGGATTATGACAAACACCCGTGGAGATAAGCACAAGACGGTCAAATAAAATGCAACAAGGTTCAATAAACAGAATTACGGAACAGCCCAAGGGCGGCCAGCTTCAGCTTCTCACCTGAAAAGGAGCCATAAAGCATATGCACTCGCAGCTGACAAAAACAACAATTGCCTGGAGCCATACAAGAGGGCTGAACTGGTCTCATAATAAAGTGCAGTGCTTTTCAAGCGGAAACAGCTAGGTGCCACATTTCAGTCGACAAAAACAGGACCAGCTGGCAGTTGGCATGGTACTTTTATATAGGGTTTGCCCACACCATGATTGTCTCTAATTGAATTCTCTCTGCTCTTAACTGAGCATGTCAGATTGAACCGACATAAATGAACATGGGCCCAGATAGCACGGCACATGAATACAGTTGGCCAGCTCTCCAGTTGACAGGACGAAGGCAGACCGCAGTGTCTACAAAGCTGCATAAATCGCAAGCCATTATGATCATGCCACAACAGTAGGCAGCTGCTCCCACAAGTAGGACTGTCAATAATCACACGGCAACTTTTTGGTCTGCAAAACTGAGGTAGGTAAGTGGTCTTACCGAATTCCTTTCATTAGGAGGCCAGTATGCTCGAGTATGTAGCAGCAAACCAAGTAAAACTGTTGCGCTGCAGTGATGGAACTCACACGCTAGTAGGGCTGTGGTGACAGACTAAGGCACAGGTTTCACAAGCACTGCTCGTATACTGCATCAGTGCAATGCAAAGGACAAAAGGAACACAAACTTGAACAAGATAAGAAAAGGACAAGGTTCAAACATATAGCCAACTCATACAGAGAATGCAACCAAAGCAGTGGTGGTTCCAGACATGTACTGTGCTTTGATATCATGGGTTGTTCCTGCTTGCTGTGCCCCGCTACCTCCCCTGCTGGTTGCTTCTGATTCTCACCCACCAACTGAACACCCGGCCGCTGACCGCAGCAGGTGTTTGTTGCCGTAAACCACGCTAGAAAGGCTCCAGGAGTCGAACCTGGTGATCCCTGATGTACAGGGTGTCATACCACATGACCTAACCTCTCGCAGTGGTGGGCGGGGAACGAGGCATGAGAGCATGCCAAGCAACCTTTGCAGGAATGTGGAGGAGCGGTGAACTGATGGTGAAACAGCTCGCGCGCAGAGCAGGACCCAAGACAATCACAAAGCACAGCCCACACCTGTAACCACCACCTTTTGATCTCTCCCCTCTCACCTTGCGCATCATCCATGAATCCTCAGGCTTATGTAGTGTTAGATAAATCACCTCATTAAGTCCTTAAAAACCAGCACCCGAACTGAGCGTGGAACAAGTAAGCCACAAAACGAGTCAAGACCTTACCTCAGCAGTCTGTGGGAATGAGCCAATGGTGCTTGTAGGGAAAGCATGG
>NSMO01000708.1:17252-28204 GCA_002588565.1 Coelastrella sp. UTEX B 3026
CTGAGTCCCAGGACTACAAGCGGCAGTGCTATCGTGATGAGCGCAGGACCGTACGGGCCCATAAACTCGTAGTGGAAATGTTTGTCATGGCTGCCGGCAGCCATGTGCGGACAAGGGGCTCGGGCTCCGTATTGATGGATGGTTGAGACAGATCGCGCCTAAGCTGGTCAAGCGTGCGTAATCACTTGAAATAGCACCCGGTTGCTTGGATAGCTTTTCAGGGTTGCTGGCAGCCTTGTATGCCTGGATGTTTGAACCACGGTGTCACTTTGCCCAGCAGCAGCAGCAGCAGCGTTCTCTTTAGCCACTGTTAACCAACCTGCAGTCTTTGTCTGGCTATTGACATTGTCGGTTTTTTTGCGCTGTAGGTAGGTGATCGGTAGTAGATACCACCCAGCACTACAGCAGTACGGCACGGTTCCTGCTCCCAAAGTTGAGTCGCTCGTATCCCTGTTGCAAGCTGCCACCAGGCGATAGCTGCCATCACAGTCATTAGGGCTTCAGGAGGCGAATTATGTACAGCAGGTAGTGGTCGTTCCACGACGTGGTTCCCTGATCCTCATGAGATGTTTGTCAGGCCACCCCGGCTGCTACTAAATCTTGTGTGAAAACAGCCCAGTGGATATTACAGAAGCAAAAACTTAAAAACACTTGGATGGCAACTAGGCTACTGTTCAGGCTATAGTTCTGATTGCAAACTTCGTAATAGTGGTGGATATTCAAATACGAGCAGGTTCTGAGGACCACTTACTTTGCACGGTTCTTACCTGATTTGTGTAGTAGGATCGATGTGAGCAATATGTAAGCAACAACATGCATGGCCGGCAACTGACAAGGCAAGTTGCAAGGGACCATTGGGAACTTCAGTGGACCTGGATCTCGATCATAAGGTTTTGTTACCATGAACTCAACCGCCAGCACAGTGGATGCTTGCTCAACAGCTGTCACTGACACATTTGGACCCGGCCAGTGAGATCGCTGTGTAACCAGCCACAACAATTCTGTACAAGATGGGATGCTCAACAGCTGCCACTGACATTTGTGGACCCAGCCAGTGCTTGAAGTTGCGCGCCCACCATAAACAAAACTAATGTACAAGCCAGGGACTGTCAACAGGTCCTGCTGATATACATTGAGGTCCTCCTCCCAAGAATAATAGAGCAGCCTCACGAAGAAAAAGCACGGATGCCCGGCTTGAAATCCATTATCTACTGTCAAAACATATGCAGCATGCAGCCGCCTGTAACACGCGAGGACAATAGCTGATTTAGACTATACTATAGTCTGCAGGGCCTGCAGACCCGAATGCATGTGCTAGCAGGATAAACATGAGCAGGGTATAAACTGTTGCAATCGGACATCACAGAACTGAACCTAAGAGTGACGCCTTGCTCTATTTGCTGTGCCAGACTCCGAGTTGTTCTCACCAAACTCAGTATCAATCTCTACAAACCTACAGCTACATATTCAACATTCATGCCTACATCTATTCTACTCACAAAGTGCCAGATGCATATGCGTTGCACCACAAGATTGTCCTGTGCATGCGGAGGCTCAACACAGATGTGTATTCCAAGCTGTTGCAATGTGCAAGGTGCCTACTGTATGCCCCAGCATGCCAATGCCAGATAACAGACAACATGCAATGCATCATTGTCTACTAGGTGATCTGCCACTGCACTGACAAATGCAGGCACAAACCAATACTCACTGCAGACCATTCTGGTTGACACTACAGCATCCGATGCCATCTGCGTTAGACCATACCCAACTTCCAAAGCATCAACAGACAGTCAGCATGCCAATCAGTTATGCTCCACACTCGCACCACTAGCAGCTACCATAAGCTGAGACAAGGAATGCTCAAGCACTAAGCACAGATGGCACCTGGCTGCCTAACTCTTCACTGGCAGCAACCAGCAGTGCAGCCGGCAGCAGCAGGAGCAGCACCCACAACACCAGATGCCACAGTAGCACCAGCAGCAGCACCACCACCACCGTTAGCATTCTCCTTGCCTCCAGAGCCCCAGCGGACAATGGGCACACCGGCCTTGCCTGCTGTTGCAGCAGAGGTGCCGTTAGCTCCTGATGAGTTGACTCTTGCCCTCATGATTGCTGCTGCTTCCACCATGTTGCGCAGTGACGGGATCACCTCAGCCCAACGGCGAGTCTTCAGGCCACAGTCTGCAGGGGGGCATAAGACAGCAGGAGACAAGGGGGTCAGCAGCTTTGCAGCAGCATGTGAAACATATCAGGACACACAGCTATCCCGGCAAAATTCGACAAGAGTCACGGCAAAGTTGCAGGTGTAGCGACACAATGGTGATATGAGCATCACATTGCAAAGATTGCAACATCAGGGGCGCGAAGATTTTGCAATGCTGGCCCCATCAAGTCTTGGACAAGTTGACACGCCATGCCAAAATGATGAAGGCATGCTGCGCACCACCTGTCCTGCAAGTTGAGGCCTGGACAAGTTCGATGATAGCATAGTACACTGCACCACATGCACTTGTACGCACATGCTGTACTGCTGCCCACCACCATACCTACCTGGGTTGACCCAGATGTTATCAAAGCGCCCCTTGAGCACCCCGCTGTCAACAAAGCCCTGGATCTTCTCAACAAGCCAGTCGACATCCGGGATCTGCACAGACGCAGCAGCATCAGCAGCGTCAAAACTCCTGTGTACAGCTCTGCTGATGGGTACCAGCCAAAGCTGTCCACTAAGTGGAGCTAAAGCCATTGTGCATGTGCCGGACTGCTGGTGCTACAGCAGCCACCCACTTTTAGGAGTATCTCAGAATATATCTGCCTACTGTTGTGCCGAACCACTGCAACAAAAGTTATGTGAAAGCAGCGCCAGCATTGTTAGTGACGTCTGGAACAGTGTTGCTGTTGCACAGCATGTGGTACATGTGTTTCTGTTGAGACCCCTGTCTGCCCCTCATACCTGAGGGCTGTGCACGTCATACACGCCTGGTCCCAGGTCCTTGCTGTAGCCAGCAGCAGCCAGTGCCACAACCATGGCATCTCCTGAGCGACTGTTCTCAATGGTCAACACATCAGCTGCAGCATCATGGACAGCACAAGCATATGAGACACACAGCCTGCAGCGCTGCCAGCTGGGAGCACTTGCAGAAGTGGTCTGATGGCAGCCAGTGCCCATGACAAGCAGTAACAACTTGTAGGACACATCACAGATGATCTGGCTGCAGCTGATCCTACGTGCATCAACTGCTGCAGGTACAATTGCTACGATAACACTAGACAATTCAGTCAACATTGGCAGGTTGCATGGCCCATCAAGCCACAGTGCTGCGTTTGCTACCTTGCAATACAGAGTTGATGTTACAACAGGTGTTGACACTGGCCCCCTTGGACCAGTGCCCACCTATTCCTCAAACAGCAGCTGAGTCTCACTAGTGTCTGTACAACAGCAGTACTTGTGCTACAACACATTGCCGGCGGTGCTCTAAGCTCACCATCCATAGCATCCACTGCGGCCATGATATCCTGGAAGTCTGAGTAGCACAGATGTGTCACAACCTGGACTGACGGCTTGGCAACACTGGTGCTCAGCCTGTGGGGTGGGGGTGGTAAAGGGTTGGTGAGGCAGCACAGACATAACACGTGACTGATCAGCCTCGAGCTAGGCTTGATAGATGTATCTAGCAATGCAGGTCTGATTATGAGCAATGCTGGTTCATGACAGTCACTATTAGACGCACAAATCAGCGTGCCGTGAAGCATCCCACAGTCGATCAACAACTGAGGTGCACAATGTCAGCTGATGTGCTGACACTGAACAGGCATTACACAGTAAGCCAACTGCAGTAGCAGGTGCAGGAGCTGGGAATGAAGCAGTATAAATGCTAATCAGACAATGCACATGTGGCACTTCTGACAAGCACCAGACATGTTTGTGTGCAGAAACCTCTCCTACTATTTGTTTCAACTGCCATGGGAGTCGAACATCTGTGCTTCTGCAAACTCAATGGTAGGATTGCACCATAGAGAGGATTTTTTGTGGGGACAGAGAGAGAGAGAGAGAGAGAGAGAGAGAGAGAGAGAGAGAGAGAAGAACAGAGATAGAAGAAAAAGAAGAGCTAGATACATAGCGAGGAAGAGGAAGACAAGAACGAAAGCGAAAGAGCGGAGAGAGAGAGACTATGAGCAAGATGCTTTCCACTTCTGACGAGGAGGTCTTAACCTTCTAAAGCCGAGTTTGACATCACCAGCATATCGCAGACACGGCAAAAACAAAATCGCTATCACACAGTAATCCCCAAATTGTGTCAAGGAACAAAACTTGTTAGTCTGCTGCAAAGCCAATACCAACTGCACACACACGATGTGATACTATCCCCACAAGACACACAACGCCACTCGGGTTGTTCCTGCTTGCTGTGCCCTGCTGCCTCCCCTGCTGGTTGCTTCTGATTCTCACCCACCAACTGAACAGCCCGCTGCTGGCAGCAGCAGGTGTTTGTTGACGTAAACCACGCTAGAAAGGCTCCAGGAGTCGAACCTGGTGGTCCCTGATGTACAGGGTGTCATACCACATGACCTAACCTCTCGCAGTGGTGGGCGGGGAACGAGGCATGAGAGCATGCCAAGCAACCTTTGCAGGAATGTGGAGGAGCGGTGAACTGATGGTGAAACAGCTCGCGCGCAGAGCAGGACCCAAGTAGAGGAATGCTGTGTGCCTTGGGAGATAAGATCAACATGGTGTGCTACTGCAGATCCACAATTGACCTTTGTGTACACACAGACGGCAAACTTGTATACATACATCTCACCTACCATTCTAGCCGGCACCGGCGACAGGGCGCCCAGGACAGTTTACGACCCTAGCCTCAACCTTGGGGGGGGGGGGACCCCCCCAATAACATCCTCACATCAGCGACTCACCTGGACACGCCACATGACTGAACTTGAATACCCAAACACCCAATCACCCTGGTGTCTTACCTGCAAACATGCATATTCTGCGGTAGTATGCCACCAGCAGCCCCAGTGCTAATAAAAAAGCCAGCAAGATACTGCAAGCAGTGACAACAACACCGGCATATCACAGCTTGCCTACCTGGATCAGTGTTGAGGGGCAGGGAGGGGAACTCTTGCAGTCTGCTTGCACACAGATGCAAGCCAGCTGAAGACACATAAGAGACAGCTATGTACTTGAGCAGAAACAGAAATTGCCACAAACGCAGCAGCAGTGAGTCACCTGAATGCATCCACAGCCCAGCCGAGGTACCCATCCCAGCGGTCCTTCTTGAGAGGCAAACCCTCACGCAGGGCTGGCTCATCAACCTGTAACAACACACATGCAGTACACAGTTTGAGCAGGGACACACTATGCAACGCTGCGGCGTACTGTTGGAAGGGCTGCAGATAGTTGTGCACCAGGCGAAAAGAGGCCCTAGTTGAGTAGCAATCTGAGAATGCACGTTCGGTGTTCCCTTGGCGATGCGATGTGTAGTGCACATCAGCTGGACGACCAAGTGTGGGCAGATGCAGTTTGTTTTGGCACAACAATTGCACAGAAATGCAGAACCTCTGCAGGCAGGTCCCGGCAATGAATGGAATGCATTCTTCAGATCTTGGCACCACATGCACTGTTGAGCAGGCCAGCATCCCAGATAGTGGATGGAATCCAACAAAGCTTGACAGATGATCCATGTTGCCTGGTTATTAGGGCCTGATCAAGCCCACCTGGATGATGCAGCATCCAGCAGTCTGCAGTGCATCCACCTCCTGCCTCAGAGCCAAACCCAGCTGAGCAGCCTGAGCAGCACGGCTGATGTCCTTCCGAGGGAAACTCCAGTTCAGGATGGTTACTGGCCCTGTCAACATGCCCTTCACAGGCTTGCTGGTGAGCTGCTGTGCGACAGCAAACTCACGCACTGTCATGGGGGCGTTGAAGGTCACGTCACCAGTGATGATGGGGGGACGGACATAGCGGGAGCCATAGCTCTGAACCCAGCCCTAGAGGAAGGTATATGGTGTGATCACAGTGCACAAGGTGGTGTGTTAGCGCCTCTACTGCAATAATGCCGACAGACGTGCATAGCCTGGCAATCAGGGCTATCAACATAGCGTAAGCCATAGCTCTGAGATGAATCCTGCAGGAGTGTGACTGGTGTGTAGCAGCGGAGTGCAGCAAGCATATCGTCAGTGGCTTTATAAGAATACTGCCGCAGACAACTGTGCAGAGCCTGGCAAACAGGGCAGCAACACAGCGACAGCCATTGTTCTCCCAGCCCTGCAATGATGAAGGTAGCAGTGGGGGGGTGGGTGATGTTGACAGAATTATCACACTCTTTACAAGACACATGAGTGTTGGGGACCTGGGAAGTCATATGCGGTCTGTTGCAAGAAACACACACCGACTGGACCAAGGTATGTTGCCTGGCGGCTTGTAAGCCACCTTCCCTAGCATTACTGCATGACTTTGCACTACCACGGCAAACACAGCTGATACTTTGCTAAAGCAGCCAGAGTTTCGCAAGTGCCGTTGTCTGATGGCATGCGAGAGCCCTGGCCAAGGTGCAATGTGGAAGAGCTGGCCCACGTGTCACTGTTTAATGCAGCAGAGGCCATACATACTACAGTCGCGACAATATAAAAGCCTGTCAGGAACCCAACACCCTGTGCATGACATCTGACCAACGCGAAATGTGCAAGCAAGATACATCAAGCCTTGTAGGGCATCAAGCCCGTAATTTTTTGTATGCCGGCATGCTGTATGCAATCAGTGTCGCATCGCACAGGACCCTGAACAGAATCACACATATCGCAGGCTCGCACGTAACCAGCTCAGGCACGCCGGTTGAATCTTTTCATGTCCACTAGCGCAATGCGCACCTTCTATCAAACCACTCCTAGAGAGGCCGAGTCAAGACAGCAACACTGTTGGAAACAAAACCTCATGTGGATTCAAAGCCAGTGTTCACCAACCTGCAGTGTGAATGCCAGTCCTCCCAGCTGTACACCAAAGTACTCCACCATATCTGTGCGCTCAGGTTCACCGTGCACCAGCACATCCAGACCAACGGCCTCCTGGACACCGATAGCGAAGGCAATCTGCTGGTCAATGAGGCGTTCATAGTCCAGCCTGCTCAGACTGCCATTGCGCAGGAGCGTGCGCAGACGGCGAACCTGTGGGGGAGAAGCAATACGTGGCAGAAACAACAGAGAATTGAGATGCACAGGAGAGTAAGATTATGTTCGGTGTGTCCTGGTGCCTGAACACAGTGGTGAGAAAGGATGCCATATTTTGCACCTGTACAATGACCTGCAGGGTGCCACGCAAGTGCTGCACAGGATGTAAAAAGTCTCAGAAGCACATGGACCACGGAATTGTGACATACAAGCATAGCAGAAAGAACAGCAGATCAGCTGCTCCCTTGTGGAGAATTGTGGAGGAGCAAGCAGTATTTGACATGTTATGGAAGCTACAATCGCATGTCTTTCTGATGTAGAGCTCAGTGTGCCCCACTGCGCGCTACATTAGAAAGACATGCAATTGTGGCTTCTGTAACATGCTAACCCATAGTCTGTACAGATTCAGCCTTCTTGCTGTGCAGAAAAGAGCAAGCGCACGTGACCTGGGGTCTGAGGATGGCAACAAACCATGCACATATTTGGTTGAGGCGTCCCGGCCAAAGGCCCTTGCGTACACAACACAATTTGCTAGGCCAACATGCAATACCATAGAACAGCATGAAACCGAGGCAACTGCTGTGTTGAATAGATAAGCATATCAAAGGAAAGCTCATATGCGACTTGGAACACAATGCCTAGTCAAGTCAATCTGAGGTTGCAACAAGACACAGTACACATGCAACAGCCCGGTGGCCATCCCAGTAAGCCGCCATGCCCCGCGTTGATAAGCCAGTTTGATTTTGCACAAACTCCTCGCATGCAAAAGAAACTGCTGCATTGTGATATTTGCTGCATGATCAAGTGACAATGTGCAGGTGATACTGTTCAAAGTGCAACCCTGAAGCAGAAGTTTGTTTCAATTCGGGAACACAGTACATGCAAAGTGAAGTCAACAAGCCAGTGCCCATGGCTGTGCACAGTCCTTGATACCAGCATGGCCGATACCAGAAAATAAATGTCACCTTGGTTGAGGCAAGTGCTCTGCTTCCTGGACACTGACCTTATCAATCAACCCATGTTCACGAACAGACAACCGAGACTGAGTATAACACACCAACACTTTAAAACTGAGAGCGCCGCTTGAGCCGATACCTTATCTGGTTTCCGGGTTACGACAAACAGACGTCGAGATCAGCACAAGACGGTCAAATAAAATGCAACAAGGTTCAATGGACAGAATTACGGAACAGCCCAAGGGCAGCCAGCTTCAGCTTCTCACCTGAAAAGGAGCCATAAAGCATATGCACTCGCAGCTGACAAAAACAACAATTGCCTGGAGCCATACAAGAGGGCTGAACTGGTCTCATAACAAAGTGCAGCACTTCTCAAGCGGAAACAGCTAGGTGCCACATTTCAGTTGACAAGAACACGACCAGCTGGCAGGTGGCATGGTCCTTGTATTGAGGGTTTGCCCACACCATGATTATCTCGATCTGAATTCTCTCTGCTCTTAATTGAGCATGTCAGATTGCACCGACATAAATGAACATGGGCCCAGATAGCACGGCACGCAAATACAGTTGGCCAGCTCTCCAGTTGACATGACAAAAGCAGACCGCGGTGTCTACAAAGCTGCATCAATTGCAAGCCATTATAATCATGCCACAACAGTAGGGAGCTGCTCCCACAAGTAGGACTGTCAATGATCACACGGCACCTTTTTGGTCTGTAGGAAAGTGATCTTACGGAATCACTTTCATTAGGAGGCCAGTATGCTCCAGTATGTAGCAGCAAACCAAGTAAAACTGTTGCACTGCAGTGATGAAACTCACACGCTAGTAGGGCTGTGGTGACAGACTCACACGCTAGTAGGGCTGTGGTGACAGACCAAGGCGCAGGTTTCACAAGAAGCAATGCTCGTATACTGCATCAATGCAATGCAAAGGACAAAAGGGACACAAACTTGAAGATAAAAAAAAGGCAAGGTCCAGACATGTAGCCAACTCATACAGAGAATGCAACCAAAGCAGTGGTGGTTCCAGACATGTACTGTGCCTTGATATCATGGGTTGTTCCTGCTTGCTGTGCCCCGCTGCCTCCCCTGCTGGTTGCTTCTGATTCTCACCCACCAACTGAACAGCCCGCTGCCAACAGCAGCAGGTGTTTGTTGACGTAAACCACGCTAGAAAGGCTCCAGGAGTCGAACCTGGTGGTCCCTGATGTACAGGGTGTCATACCACATGACCTAACCTCTCGCAGTGGTGGGCGGGGAACGAGGCATGAGCTCATGCCAAGCAACCTTTGCAGGAACATGGAGGAGCGGTGAACTGGCGGAAACAGCTCGCGCGCAGAGCAGGACCCAAGACAATCACAAAGCACAGCCCACATCTGTGACCACCACTTTTTAAATCTCACCCCTCTCACCTTGGGCATCATCCATGGATCCTCCAGCTTATGTAGTGTTGGACTAAATCACCTCATTAAGTCATTAAAACCCAGCACCGAAACTGAGCGTGGAAATCATAAGCCACAAAACGAGTCAAGACCTTACCTCAGCAGTCTGTGGGAATGAGCCAATGGTGCTTGTAGGGAAAGCATGGAACTGTGGCTGCTTGGCCCTCCTGACCTCATAGCTCTCAGGCCTCTTCAGCAGTCCCACATCCACACCGGGCAGGCACCCGGTCTGTGCATCTGCAGCACCATCAGGAGGACAGCCCCACTTCGCTGCAGCTGATGCATCAGATGCAGGAACAGAGCCGCCAGCCAGAGCGGCCAGCGCTGCCAGCTTCTGAACAGCAAACGACAGCCGAGAAAGCAGCTCAGCAGGAAGGTGGCCTGCCTCTGCAGCTGTGGTGTAGGGGAGATGCTGGAGGGACGTGGAGGGCTGCACACTGATGTTGGTGATGCTCAGGGTGGTGGTGAGCTCCTTCAGGACTGCTGCAGCTGCAGGGAGGTCATCTGCCCAGACAGACCGTGCATCAACAAGGCCAGCGCCCAGGCGTTTGTTGGACGGGAAACCATATTTGCGGATGAGCTGCAGGGTTGCGTTGCCGGCTGCGCTGCCGGGGACGCCACAGAAGTCCAGACTGACAGCTGCGACAGGGAGGTTGACCACCCAGGGGTATGCCGACTCTGCCAGGTCATCATAGCAGCAAACAAGGTCGATGGGGAGACCTACTGCTGCAAGCTGGGTATAGGTGGACTCGTAGACAGCACGGGCAGCAGCTCCAGCGTCTGTTGTCAGGGAGGGCTCAAGTATCTGGACTTCTGGGCAGCCCAGGGTGTGCAGCTGGCGCAGGAGTTGCCCATAGGTTGGTAGCAGGCGCTCAACAGCATCACCCAGGGGAAGGTCACGCTTGGAGAGTAGGACATAGGTGCAGGGGCCGATGAGGAGGGGAATGGCCTTGTCTTTGCCCAGGACTTGCTGTGCGCGGGTGAGGCGCTCCAGGAAGGGCTTGAAGTCTGGCTTGCAGGAGAAGTCACCCTCAAGCTCAGGGACCTGGAGTGAATCGGAAGAGAGGGAGAGGATGCAGCGGCAGACAGGCAGACAGTGTTGTCAGAAACCAAGGTGTGTGAGGGTGGTGCTGTGGGGCTGCAGATTGTTGCTCAACCATCATACAAATGTGTGCCAATTCACTGTGCATAGCACTACTACATTAGCAAAAAAGTGGGGCACTCATTCTGCTGAGCAGATTATCACAAATGCAATCCATGCGTAGGCTTCTTAGCTGCTAACAGCAGCTTCGTCCAAGCATGCAGACCACTACTGCCGTATTGTGAGGTGAAGCTTTTCTCACCATGTAGTGGTAGTTGGTGTCAAAGTACTTGGACATGTCCAGGGC
>NSMO01000709.1:0-15764 GCA_002588565.1 Coelastrella sp. UTEX B 3026
AGCTGCAGAAACTGCGGCTTATGCGGATGTGCACAGAATACAATAATGGAAACAGCACCATGCTAACATGGCAATATAACATGGACACACGGACATTAACGTCATGTGCTTTCCAGACAGCTCCATTGCTCCTGAAATTGCCAGTGCCCCTGAAATAAATAGCCCTCGGTCGATAGCTGCGGCTGTACAAGTGTCTTGCCTCATGCCGCCACTGTCTCCTCTCAGCCAACACGGTACAGCATGCAGTCCTGCTGCTGCTGCTGCTGATCACAGCCAAAGTGCTATACCTGCTGACCATGCCTACCTACACCATCATAACATTCCCTACTCTGCAGTGGGGTCTGCGTACAATAGCTGCTCCTGAACAGATGCATGTCATGTCACAGGTGTCTCCACTTTATTGGCACAGCATGCAATCCTGCTGCTGCTGTTGCAGCAGCAGCTGCTAACACAGCCTAGTGCTATACCTGCAGCGCCAGCTCTCTTGTAGGACACAGTATCAGTGCTCGCAGCGGACCTCCATTCTTGCCGGATCTGCTGCCGCTCAGGCTGCTGCTGCTGCTGCCACCACCACCATCAGCAGCAGCAGCAGCAGCGTAGTCCTCACTGTCATCGTCAGCATCATCTGCTGCAGCTGGTGCTGCTGAGGGCTGCTGCTGCTGTGCCTGCTGCTGCTCCTGCTCTTGCAACAATACCTACATATTGAGCAGCATACATGAACAGTAGTGACAGTATAGCGTGTAGGTCAGCAGTTGTTTTAAACAATGCAGCTAGGGCTGTTATAACTGCTGTAACAGTTATAACAGTTATAACTTACGGCAATATCAAGGTGCCTACGCCAATCAGCCATTGCAGAGGAATGTGACAAAGAGCAACACCCGCTGCACCCCAATAAACGTCTCAAACTTTGTCAAAACATATGCCACAGCCATACAGCACTGAACCTACAGCCATACAACGCTCAGACCCCCAACCAGCAGCTCATCAAAACAGTTATATCCTGTAGCGAGTTAGCTGCAGATCCAGCAATAGAGTATGAAGCTGATCTGCTGCTGCTGCTGCTGCTGCTGCTGCTCGATCTGGCAGCAGTGTTAAGCAGCAGTGGCAGCAGCTGCAGCGTGTGGATATGTGCAGATCTTTGCAAGACTGCTGTGTGGTTAACCGCCTTGTGGTGTGCAGCAGGCTACTTGATGCTGCTGCTGCTGCTGGTGTACTCGAGTGTCAAGCTGATCAAGCATGGGTGGGAGCATTGAACCAGTTGCAGACCCACCTGTAGTATGGGCAGCCCAAAGGCCAGTGTCTTTCCAGATCCCGTCTGTGCGGCTCCAATAACATCACGTCTGTCTCTGACAGCAGGCAGCAGCACAGCATCCTGGATAGGAGTAGGACTGATGAAGCCTTGAGCTGCCAATGCTGCCTCTAACTTAGGGTGCAAGCAGAACCTCGCCCAGGCTGACATGTCCGTGTCAGGCGCTGCTGCTTTGGCCGCTTTTGTTGCGTCACCCTGCTGCTGCTGCTGCTGCTGGGCTTTCTGCTTGCTTGCTTTCGTTGAGTTTTGTGTGCCTTGTTGCTGCTGCTGTTTGAGTCGCTTTTCACGCAGCTTCTGCTTACGTTCCTTCTGCTTTTGCTTGAACTGCTGCAGTTTTAGCTTCTTCTTATGAATCCTTTCCTCTGCCGTTTCATCCCCTGCCGCTGCTGCTGCTGCTGCTGGCTGGGTAACCCCTCCCCCTTCTGCATCATCTGCTGCTGCTGCTGCTGCCCCCTTTTTGGGTCTTTTCAGCGCCCTGTTTTCTGCTTCTAGCTGCTGTATACGAGCTTTCAAAGCATCCAGGTCAGCACTGTCACCATTCACTGCTGTATTTAGCTGCTCAGCTGCTGCGTCAGCAGCAGCTCTGGGCCGCTTGGCACCTGGTGAGGGCTGCTGCTGTTGCTGCTGCTGCTTCTGTTTCTTGCCCTTTTTGCTGCTGTCTGTTGCTGCTTCCAAATCCTGTTGCTGCTTTGCTGCTGCGTTTAGGGAGTCAAGATAGGCTGCAGTGGCACAACACGTCATGCAGACAGGTAGGTTCCTAGCCACCAAAGTTATAGCTACCATGCAACAGCACGGACGGGTTTATGTGCTGTACAAGTGAGGACTTTGCATGCTCAACAACCTTCTGACACCTTGCTCTCATACCAGAGTATCCCCACTTTAAGCTAACCGGGTATCAGACTGTTTGCATAACCCCTGTGTGTTGGGCCTGGGTAGGCTGCTGTAGTTCAACAGACCCCCTGCCCTGCTGATGGTGCTCCTCCCAAAAGCCTGGGCATAAGAATGGTCAATGTGCTGCATGAGGTACTTTGAAACTAATGATAAGGTATAAACAAAACACGCAGTGAATGCAGTGGGCCCATGACACAAACCTGAGTCAATTAAACTGATATCATCCAGCACCTCCAGGCCAGCAAAGCCTCCCTCCTCGGCCCCCATTAGCAGCTCATCCGTCGTGTCAAACGACTTCCAGCCCTTTGACGAGCCCCAGAGAGACTTATCTGACGTGGCGAACTCAGGCCTGCTCTTCTTCCTGCAAGGATCATACCAGGCAGTCAGTGGGTACTGCTGGACCGCTGGCCATACTGCAAATAGCAGCTGCTAGCTCTGCTGAGCGACTGCGCTGTAGCTGATGGCTTACTTGCGCTGTTTATTCTCCATTATATATGACTAGAAGTCCCCTGACTCCTGCAGCTGCTAACCCAAACTACGGAACGGCCGGACGCCGATGCGAGAGGCAGCGGGCCGCAAGGGCTTGATGCAAGTTCTTGCCACGGATAGCCTGCACACACTTTGACCTTAACCATCCCAAGAGAGCTTCTGAGGCACTCATGTGCCCTGTACACACCTGTGCATGTTACAGTGTCACTCAGGTCGCGAGCGCGGTGGGCATTGTCTAGTTATGGGATCATGCGATCACGAGATGGCCATCAGCTGGCTACAACGCTACTGACATCACACTTCAGCTGCGTCCAAGATACCAGACATTCGCTGATTGGTGTGCTTCGCAACAGAATGTGGTCGCTTGCAAGCAGCGTTCCATCGTAACATCTACCTTTGAGTTTGACGAATTTTATTCAGCGGCAAGCCAGGCATCATGGCATCAGAGGCAGAACACAAAGGCGAACCAGAAGCAGACGTTCAGGAAGGGCAACAGGAGCCAGCACAGCCAGCACCCGAGCGGCGTAGCAAGCGTAAAAAGAAGAAATGGGGCGAGGAAACAGATTTAGGCAAACAAATCCTCGAAGGAGCAGACATCGAGCAGTTGCAGGTCCCTGCAGCAGAAGCACCATCAATAGAACAGCAGCAGGAAAAGCCAGCAGCAGATGAAGATGCGCCCAAAGCAAAGAAACGCAGGTCAGTGGGTTTTTCAGTTTGCGGTTTAGCAGCCAGCAGCTGACCAGAAGCCAAGCACCATGCCGCATCACGCACACACAGTATCAGTAATGCGTTGCCCAGCTACAGCTAGATGCAACAGTTCTACTCAATTTCACTTCAGCAGCAACGGTAGCGATGCGGCAATGCACTACATCGGATTGCATGCTTTGCAACCGATTTGGTTACGCACACAGCAGTGGTGCAGACTGGCCTTGCAGCAGCTGCAAGGTACGACATCTGTTGTTCAGCACAGCGACATATTGAGCTATGCACGTATCAGCAGCAATACCTGCCAATTGTCGTCTTACATATTCTAACACTTCCTGCAGGTCCCGCTGGGAGCCAGAATCAGAAAGCAAGCCAGCAACAGCAGCGACGACCACTACCACACTACCAGGTGGCATGCAGATATCATTGCCAGCTTCCATAGCAGCACTAGTTGATGTGAATGTGGATCCCCATGTTATGGAGTTGCAGCGGCAGCTCAATGTGGTGAGTACAACTGTTGGCAGCTTTGATTAGCTTTGTAATCTTTGAATTTTTGTTTCAGACTGTGCCTATCATTGGCATCTGCACCATCAGCTTGATTGTGGTGTGGTTGTGACAGCCAAAGGATTGAGGAGGGGTGGGATGAGGGCAGCAGCAGCCATATGACAGCTTAACAGGCGGCGTGGCAGGGTCTGCGTCAGCAATTCAGCACTTCATTGTGACCCGCACAGCATGGAGTTGCAGCGGCAGCTCAATGTGGTGAGTACAACTGTTGGCAGCTTTGATTAGCTGTGTATCTTTGTGCCAGATGCGCACTGGTGATTAGCAACCCAGATAGGCATTCAAAACAGCAGCTTGTTTGTGGTCAGGTTGTGATAGCCACAGGCCGGCGAGTTGAGAAGCTCCCTGGAGGGGGGGTGGTGGTAAGCAGCAGCCATCTGGCAGTCCCACAGCAGTCCTGTCAGGGTGGAAGTAATACAGCATTTGGGTCACAACATTCTACTGCTGCTGCAAATCCATAACATGTGGTTCGCAAGGGGCCGCATCCAATTTGGGTGTGACCTGTTGTGACCCGCATGTTACGGAGTTGCAGCAGCAGTAGAATGTCGTGAGGACAGCTGTCTACAGCTGTGAATAGTGATGTCAGATATACTGACTGTGATAGGCATCTCGGGTGGCAGCACACTCGCTGAAACAGGGACAGGCCCCAGAGGAGGCCTGCAGCAGTAGCAGAGGAAAGGATAACATGCAGCAGCAGCAGCAAGCACATGGCCATGGCAAGCCTGGTGTCAGTTTGTCAGTTGTACTCAGCAGCAGCAGCAGCAGCTGCCGCCATACAGGCGGTCCTGCAATGTTGCGTGGCTACTCTAGGATGTTAGCGGCCAGCAGCAGCAGCAGCATGTTGAACACAGCTTCAGGCCTCTGGGCATTTGAAAAGCTTCTTCCTGCTATGTGTTTGTTGGTGTGTTTCAAACAGTGGTGTGGGACTACACGAAGCAAGCGCCTTGCAGATAGTAACATAACTATTTCTCAACAGCATCACTGTGCATTTGCGTGTGGACTAGCCAGCTGAGACAGCGTGTTTTTCTCCGCGCATCCCAGTTCTCCTGCGCTGCGTGGAGGCGCCGAGGGGTTATCACACCACTGCTGTGCATCACTGTGCTTAGGCAAGGGACCCTGATCATCATATGCCTTGCAGGTGAATCAGAAGCTGCAGCTGTTGAGCCAGGGCAAATTTGTTGAAGACAGCCCTGAGCGTGATCGCAGCCCGTCACCAGAACCAGTGTACAATGAGTCAGGGGCGCGGACAAACACACGGGAGGCAAGAGCCAAGGAGAAAGTCCTGCGGAAGAGAAATGTGAGTGCTCCTGGGTTTTGTGTAACCAACACTGGCAGCAGCTGTAGCAGCAGCAGCAGCATTGAAAGCAGAGCATGCCGCAGTCTAGCATAAGAGCTAGTATACAATGAGTCAAGTGCACGGACAAACACACGGGAGGCAAGAGCCAAGGAGAAAGTCCTGCGGAAGAGAAATGTGAGTGCTCCTGGGTTTTGTGTAACCAACACTGGCAGCAGCTGTAGCAGCAGCAGCAGCATTGAAAGCAGAGCATGCCGCAGTCTAGCATAAGAGCTAGTATACAATGAGTCAAGTGCACGGACAAACACACGGGAGGCAAGAGCCAAGGAGAAAGTCCTGCGGAAGAGAAATGTGAGTGCTCCTGGGTTTTGTGTAACCGATGCTGGCAGCAGCTGTAGCAGCAGCAGCAGCATTGAAAGCAGAGCATGCCGCAATCTAGCATACGAACTAGTATACAATGAGGCAAGTGCACGAACACGGGAGGCAAGAGCCAAAAAGAAAGTCCTGCGGAAGAGAAATGTGAGTGCTTTTTGCTTCTGCGTATCCAAGACTGGCAGTTGCTGCAGCAGCAGCCTTTAACAGCGGAGCATGCCACCAGTGCAGTAGTAGCTGGTATACAATGAGTCATGACAAGAACAAATACAGCGGAAGCAAGAACAAATCGAGAAGGCAGTCTGAAACGCATGTGATTGGGTGTTTTGAATGCTTGTGTGCCAGCAGCAGCAGCAGTGAGTAGCAGCAGCAGCAGCAGCAGTAGGAGCAGCAGCAGAGGTAACAGCAACAGCAACAGTATCAACAATAGTCACAGTGCCCGAGGCCAGCTTGACACTGCCCCTGGGTCAGGTCATCCCACATTCAATGCGTTTCCAGTCCAGCATTTATAACTAGTAGCGCAGCAGCAGCAGCAGCAGCGTGGCAGCAGTAGTACAGCAGTTGGAGAGGGCTCAAGCAGGAACTGGTGTCCAGCTGCAGCAATGGCTGCAATACAAGCTGCACCAAGAGGGACCAAGAGGGGGCAGCATCATCTTAAGCTGGAGCACAGGCTGCAGCTTGGTCCTGTTGGACGCGTGCATTGACAAGAATTGACAGATAGAATCAGTCGAAGGTTGTTGACTGCCGATTTACATCCACCAGGGCACCAGCAAGTGCAGCACCAGCAAGTGGATCAACAGCAACAGCAGACAGTCCAGCAGCAGCAGCAGCGGCAGCACCAGTAGCCAAGAGCTGAGGTACAGACCATGCCGTTTCCAGAAGTAAGAGAGAGGTTGGAATCCATCGGCCGTAGGGTATATGTTTGGTTAATATTGTCTCTGGCGCCAGCAGCAGCAGCAATAGCAGCAGTAGCAGCAGGTGAACGCTGATGAACAGGCTACAGCATTTTCAAAATACAAATCCAACTGCTGACCTCATAGTGTACAGGATGTAAGACTGCTTTTCAGCAGCAGCAGCAGCGGCAGCACCCGCAGCGGCACCACCCGCAACGGCAGCAACAGCAACAGTAAGCCAGCCAATGGTTAGGGCAGGGGGCCAGTCTCAACAGTCTGTAGTAGCTAGTGCAACATCATCTAGTTATGTTTGCAGCATGACGTGTGCCTGCTCAGCAGGTCTACGCCAGGCTGTTCAGCTTCCTGAGAGCTTTGATTGACGCCTGGTCGCCCTGTTTGGTTTCCCACAAGCATGCAGCTAGCTGTTACTGGCTGCGCGATAGCAAATCAGGAGGCAACAACGTGCAACTGCCACTAAGCATGCCGCTTTATGCATATCTTGAAGAACTTCCTTCCTTGTATGTGCCGCTCTGTTTGTGCCGGGTGGTGGTTGTTGAATGACCTTTGAGCAAGTTCTGCGATCTAGCTGCAGCGTATGATGAGTGTTGCACAATGCTCACAGGTAATGTGTAGTGCTGTACTATGCAGGAGCTCATCATTGAGCTGATTGAAGCAAACCCCTGCTACAAACCCCCCGCTGACAATAGGGCTGCCATACACATGCACTGCTGCAACATCAAGCACAGACACACCTTACCCTACAACAATAGATTGATTTATGTTGCACATCAACCGGTTACGTTACACAATGCTCACAGGTGTTGTGCTTTAGACTAAATCTGCAGGAGCTTATCACTGAGCTGATTGGACCCCCCTGCTACAAACCCCCCTGCTGACAATAGGGCTGCCGCACACATGCAGTTTCTTAACATCGATCACAAAACGCACAAACACACCTCACCCAACAACAATGGACTATGTAGCACATCAGTTGGTCATGTTACAAGTGTTACAAGCTGCTCACAGGTGCGGTGTTGTAACATACATTGCAGGAGCTCATCACGGAGCTGATCAAAGCCAACCCCAACTACAAACCTCCTGCTGACTATCGGCCTGAAAAGAAGTACCGCAAACTGCGTATTCCCATAGATGAATACCCGGGGTATAACTTCATCGGACTTATCATTGGACCCCGCGGCAACACACAGAAGCGTATGGAGCGGGTAAGCTTGCATGCTATACGCCGTGTACTTCTTCTTTGGGTATACCTCATACAGGCCAGTGACTGTTGTTTGTGGTGGTTTCACACCCTGTGTGTTATGTCATGTCAGTTATGTGATACTATAGTAGGCAGTGCGTTGATATGTTGCTTGTGACACCCGGGTCACAAATACGTTGAGCTTATCATTGGACCCCGGGGTGATTCACATCTATCCTGCTTGCATTGCTCGGTCACCTTTACACAGATGCGTATGGAGTGGGTAAGCTTGCATACAATACGTCGTACTCTTCGACGTATTGCATGCAAGCTTAACAACTCCATACGCTTCTGCCACTCTAAATGGTTGCGTGGTTGGTTTGACACGTCATGTGTTATGTCATGGTTGGTGGTTTGACACGTCATGTGTTATGTCATGTCAGTGGTGTGATACCACAGTAGTTACTGTGTTGGTACGTTGCTTGCAACCTCCGGGTTACACATTCATCGGACTGATCATCGGACCCCGGGGCAACGCAGAGGCGTATGGAGCGGGTGAGCATGTGTTGCTCATGATGCGCTGTCGTGCAGATTCGGTGGTGGCGTTTTGAGCCCCTGTCCAGTTTTAGTTTGGGGTATCTTTGCTCAAACGTCATATGGTGTATGGCTTCATGTACTTTGCTTCCTGTCTGATTAGCCAGACTCTGCGTCCATGTTTCTAAAGAGGAGTTGCATCTTCATTGGGCTATTTATTAGACCCCGGGGTAACGCACAGAAGGAGCGGGTATGCACAACTGTCGTGGTTTTGAGTTTCATATCCAAGCAGGTTGCTGAGTTGAAACTTTTGTTTGTAAGCTTCGGCAACATCACACTGTGCCTTGAGTCAATAGTATGACACTCAGCTTCCACTATGTTGCCGTGTTCCTCTGAGTTTTGTAGCTTTAATGGGCTTGATGGTAACCCTTGGGGTGATACACGGAAGCGTATGGAGCGGGTAAACTTGCATGCAATACGTTGTACTCTTGTTGTGCCCAAATCACATTGTATAAAGCGGTGTATGCCAGATATTGGGACAAATTGTGTTCGCTCATAATGCTAGGCTTGTGTTATGCCTAGTACAGTACTGGTCACCCCGACCACTAGTTACTGTTGGTGGGGTTCACACCCCGTTGCGTCATGTCTGTGGTTTGATACTACAGTAGCCATTTTGTTGGTATATTGCTAATAATCATTGCTGGGCACCATAGCCCTACGGCCATTGGCCCCGCGCCTTATGTACCCAGTCACTTCAAGTCACTTTTGGACCAGACATGGTGCTGTTGTGATTGCGGTATTGCTTGCATCATACAACTGGCTTCCGACACAGATGCATACCTGGTCACGAGCCCTGTTCTGGAGCCACAAAACTGAAATTGACCGTCGTCTGTCATATTGCTTGCAGGAAACAAACTGCAAGATTGCTATTCGTGGTCGAGGCAGCGTGAAAGAGGGCCGCAGTCGCAAGGACGCTAAGCCGGACCCCTCCGAGAACGAGGAGCTGCATGTGCTCATCACAGCTGAGAATGATGATGATGCTGATAGGGTAGGTTTACCTTACACGTATAGCTTTTGTAGGGTCTAGGTTTAGTGAGCTGAGACAATAGCTGCTGATGTACGATATGATGTTTGTTGAAGTCGCCGGTGCAGTGCAGTAGTGCAAGCTCACATTCAGGGTTTTATGTTTTCATTTTATGTTTGACGTAATGGGATCAATCAAGTTGAATCAAAGTGCAACTTCAGCTATGGCCAGTTGAAGGGGTTTTTGGAGATATTAAAAAGGGATTTTCAGCTCTGTGTATGTCTGCTACTTGCATTCGGCAATGTTGCCTGAGGTTTGAACATGTACCTGTTGCCTGTGCTTCCCATGGCTGGCCACCAGGTTACCATAGGTAACCATGGGACCTGAACAGTCCTTGCTGCAATGTCCCTAGGGCAACAGCTTACAAAGGAATAGTTGACATAGTTGACAGCTCCAACACACTTCTGTCACTTGCCTCGGTTCATGCTCAGCGTGTCAGTCCTTTGTTAAAGAAGGCTAGCATTTGTTTGGCTTGTGCTTAAACACAGAACAATCAATGTAAGTAGGCGTTTGTTTCTGATCTTGATCCTCGCCGCAAGTCCGGGACCTGATCCCTGTTCACCCTTTTGTCTCTGTGCTAGGCTGCTGATATGGTTGCCAAGGTGTTGACCCCCATGGATGACAGCAGCAATGCACTGGATGACTTGCCTTGTTTCATGGTCAGCATGTCAGCCCTTGGTTATAGAAGACTAGCAACTGGTTAGCTTGTGCAAACAGACACAGCAATCGATAACGAACCCAACGTCAGCCGCTTTCTGTCTGATGTTGTCAATTGGCCAGGCTGCTGACATGGTTGCCAAGCTGTTGACCCCCATGGATGACAGCACCAATGCACATAAGCAGCTACAGCTGCGAGAGCTGGCAGCTATCAATGGAACACTGAGGGACCATGAACTGATTGAGCAGCAACGACAACTAGAGGGTGAGCAATCAATGCATTTGCCTCGCGTTGAACTTTGTTTGCATCTCCCAACCTCACACAGTGTAGGCTACTTTTAGCTGTTCTTGTGCGCCATGGTGTGCCTGCCGTCAGCATCCTGTCTTACACATACATTCTATAGTTGCAACGCTGCCGGAGTACAACCAACGGCTGCCAAAATCTCGGTGTTTCTTCTCAGCACGTGGTCAAGGTTCATGTAAGTGCAAGAAGCGAAGCGAAGCATAGTATTGCAAAAGCTTCTTGAAACCAAAGCCATCATACTGTGATCAATATATATTCAGATTTAGTTCATTAAAGAAGAGCGCAGAGGCAAAGCTTTCAAATATTTCAACACCATTTTGTTTCTGCCACAGGCAGTGGCGGTCCCGATGAACCATATCGCTTGCCTGAGCACCTTCGTGAAGCTGTTGAGAAGCAGTATCAGAAGGATGTGGTCAGGGTTCATGGGGAAGAAGCAGGGCGGTTTGATGATGAATACAAGTCATTCATGCAGGTCAGACAGGATAGCGATGTGTCTATAGACCATTCCAGGCTCGTTGCAGTAGCCAGGGGTCAAGTATCATAGCTATCGTAGCTGAATGGTTTGACTCACAATACCAGGGTCTTGCACCAGGTCCAAGTATTGCCCGCGGGGTGGTCTTGTAACATCGGCTTGTTGATCTCAACTGGAGGCACACCTTATGCTTTGCTGGTCCATAAGTTCCCTGGTTGTATGAACTTTTTCTTGAGTTTTGGGAGATGATCGCATATGGTGTCTCATTTGATTATGTCTGCAGGAGCTAGGAGGTGAACGGCCCATGGATGGTCCGCCAGATCACCACCACCCCCGCGAGCGTCGCGGTCTAGGTCACCCAGGCGACCGCCGCGATGCGGGTCCCCCTGGTTCTGACCCTTGCCACCTGTATGTCGGCTACATAGCTCAACACGTGACTGATCAAATGCTGGAGGGGCTGTTCAGGAGCTGTGGCGAAGTGTTGGAGTGCCAGATTGTTAGGGACAAGTTTACGCATGAGTCCAAGGGCTTTGGGTTTGTGCGGATGGCCACTGAAGAAGGTGAGCCTAGTTAGTGGTTGCAAACAGGGCTGCAGATTACTTTCTTTTCAGGTTATTCATTCCATGCTGTTTTGATGGCAGTGAAAGTCAATAAATGTCAATCAGGCAACAAGCCAGCCGTCGAAACCGACAGAGTACACCACCTATCATGAGAGAGCTTCTGCTTTTGCTGCTGCCAAAAACAAACCTGGGAACAAGCCAAACCTTGCACATAATTTTGTGATACGTCACATAATCTAGCTAGAGTTTCAAATAGCAAAGGACACACCACACAGGGGGGGGGGGGGTGCAGATAGTCAGTCACAGACCCTAACTTGAAGATAGTTGAGAGCCCCCGGAGGGAGGCCCTAACCCACACCCCCACCCCCTCGCTTGCGATATGTGCATTTATGTTCCTATATATGCCGCATGATGAACGGTTCACCAAGACGGATATTGCAAGCAGGGTAATAGCAGTGCTGTACAGCGCTGTACACATGTGTGGGGTCAGAGTTTGCAACTACCCCCCGCTATATAGTTTGTATACGCGCTTTTGTTGAGCTTCTGCTTCGGAACTACTATACTTTTTCCAGTCATTTGTATCCACGTCAGCAGCGCGCTTGCGCCTAGAGCGTCTCGACATGCTGGCGCCACCGCAAGGTCAGGGGATCTAGTAAGCTGGGCATCGGTCCACATGTTATAGTGCGTGGATGGTGAAAAGCACTTCAAATATAACTTATGCATTGTATAAACTGGGTGTGTATAAATGTTACATCATAAGCTTATGTATAATATAAACTGGGTGTGTATAGTTGACATTGTTTTCAACTTCAGGGCCAGAATCTCAGCAGTCAGAAAGTTGGCAAGTTACTTCCCATGGCCCTGTAACGGCTAACCACAAAACCAGATTTCTCGACCTGCTCTTTGAATCTGTCTCGTGAAGACAAGTACAAGGAGCAGGTCGAAACATCCGGTTTTGGGGTTGGCCGTTACAGGACCACAGCAGGGCCAAGACCCCCCCGACCCCCCACCCCCTTGGACCCCCATAACTTATTCTCAGAATATGTATGATACTTCCCATGGACCATGTTGGCTATTTGGGAAAGTATGGAGGCATTCTGGGAGTCAGTGTCCGGAGCTTAGCATCTGCCCCCCGCGGGACACACATAGATATAGATTGCGTCTGTCTGACAGTAATCTGGTTGCGTGACTGCTTCCAGGTGCTGTAGTCGCGCTCCAATGGCTGGACGATTATCTCACAGGCAATGGGCACAATGCGCCCCAAGGCACTGGCGATGACATGCATACACTTGATCCACCAATATGTTTAAACAATTGGTTGTAGGTGCTGCAGGTTCCTTTTTTCTGATGTCAGGCAATCTCATGCTGTTCTGTTAATGGGGCAGTGAATGTAACTAGTGTTTGATCGATATCAAGCCAGCCATCAAAACGGACAAGTACAAAAGTACCCTGGCAACGACGATGGGCAATTACCTAGAAAAGCCATCATGAGCCACATGTGCCCTGTCATGAGCGAGCTCCTGATGCTGCTGCTGCTGCTGCTACTCAGATGATAAGCACCAACGTGGAACAAGCCAAACGTTTCGCATACTTTTGTGATATGTCACATAATCCAGCTAGAGCTTCAAGGAGCCAAGGGCACACACAGATGCATATTGTTTCTGTGTTTGACAACCATATGGTTGCGTGAATGTCTACAGGTGCTGCAGCCGCGCTTCAACGGCTGGACAACTACCTCATCGGCAACAAGCGCATGGCCGTCCGCATCAAAGGCCGGCATGGGCCCAATGACAGGGGAAGGTCAGGAGGTGTGGTGGGTGCTCCTGTGCCGTGGTCTGACAGTGGACACTTCATTGGACCTGATGGACCGCTGCCGCCACCACCAGATGGCTTGCAACTGCCAGGTTGGTGTTAGCGATTATGATTCTCAGCTCGTTGACATGCATGTGGTTGAGCTCCAGTTACCAACATGAGTCTGGCCACAGGCAGAGCCACATAAGTTGTAAAAGCAGCTCAGCAACCAACTGCCTGTTTGATGATCAAAGGGCTATGTGTTCCCCTTCGATGCACGGAGGGCTATGTGTAGATGTCGGGATACCATCTAACCACCAGATGGCTTGCAACTGCCAGGTTGGTTCTATTGGTTTGATTTTATAGCCTGTGCATATGCTGTTTTCGATAGGCTTTTATTTATGGTTATTGGGTGTGGAGAGTACCATTCTAGATGGTGAGGTATCATTTGTAACTTCTCTCACTAACGCCTGTTCATATTCCCGTGATTTGCAAATCTTATGCACACAAGACTATGTGTAGATGCTGGGATACCGCCCCAGAGAGTGCTGTGTAGGCTGCATGGAGGCGTGTATCACACCACGTATGTGGTCCCTCCCTCAACATATGCAGTGACCAACTGCCCTGCACAGATTAATGATTTGGTTCGATGCTTCTACTGCCGACAGGTCCACCGCCAGGCATGTACCCCCCGCCTCCTGCAGTACCTGGCCAAGCAGCAGCAGCAACAGGGGACACAGCAGCAGCTGATGCTGAAGCAGCTCCTGCAGAAGCAGCGGCAGCAGTGGAAGAGGAGCGGCCACCTGGGGTAGGAGATGACGATGATGAGTCAGCACCTGGCAGCAGCAGCCCAGCAGCAGCAGCAGCGGTAGAAGGCCCGGCAGCAGCAGCACCGGCAGCAACATACGGCGGATATTATGATCCGTACTACGGTTACATACCTGCACAGCCAGATCATGCTGCTGCTGCTGCTGCTGCTGGTAGCTACAGCACCATGAACGGCTGGGAGCCGGCAGCAGTAGCAGCAGCAGCAGCAGAACCGGGATCGCCTGAGGAGGAGCCGCCACCTCCTGGCGAGGAGGATGAAACAGCAGCAGCAGCAGCAGCAGCAGCAGCAGCAGCAGCAGGGGATGGCAGCAGCTACCCCGGTTACGATGCCTCAGTGTACCCCACTGGTTATGATGCATATGGTCAGTACTATGGTATAGATCCCTACACGTCTGGGCACTTTGATCCTGCAGCATATATGAGTGAAGCAGACTATGAGGCGTACATGCGCGACACTGATGCTGCTGCTGCGCCGCCTGAAGCAGCAGCAGCAGCAGATGACAAAGCAGCTGATAAGAAGGAACCCAAGAAGCCTTCTGTGGTGCAAGTGGTCTCGCTGGACCCACAGGAACTCGAACGGTGAGTGTTTGTGGCCTGATGTAAGGGCTTGTACAATTCAACCATTGTTATGTGGACGGTTACAACAATTGTATTGTTAGCCCCAGCATCCCCTCCCCCCGAACTTGAACAGTGAGTTCATGGCCTGATAAAGGGCTTCTACATGTTGTCAGTCACAACAATCGTATCGTTGTTAGCCCCATAACATGACAAGTAAAACTTTGTAGTAGTTTGTGAACATTGAAAGCGAGCTTGAACCACAGGCAAAGTATGCGTGTCGGTAAACAAATCTGGCTTGTCTGCAACCCCAACACCCACCCACCCCAGATGGGGCTGGAGTTCTTGTTCCTTGGCTGGCTTTGAATGCGCCACCTGTGTGGTGCAAGTTGTGTCTCTGGCCCCCAGGAACTTGAACGGTGAGTTGGTGGCCTGATATAAGGGCTTGTAAGTACTCTTGTACATGTGTGGCACCCACAACAATGTTATGTGTATTTAACCTGTTGGTGCTGGAGCTGTTGTTCACTGGCTGGCTCTCATTGCGACCAGGGGTGATTGGTGCGGTGTAAGACAGAATCGCGCAAGACGGTGAAAGTATCTACATGTAACCATGCCTCTCCCTTTCAACAGCAGCAGCTTAAGTCTCACAAGCCTAGGGCGTGAGCTAGAGGTTACGCAGCGAGCGGCGCACGAATCAGGTCAAAGCCAGTGCCAGACATCACTGTGCCGCAGGCCGCAGGACCCCTGCTGCAGGGGAGCCATGCATCATTCCTTTTGCATCTGTGATGCCTCACTACTATGCCTCTGCTGCTGCTACTGTGCAGCTCAGGATGTGCTAAGGCTTGCCATGCTACTGTGGCACGGGAAGCACGGATGCAGCAGAGTTTGGACAGTGAATACCTCTGGGTATGCCTCTCTGCATATGACAAACCACTGACAGAATATCATGCTTTTGGCAATGCTGTTGTGATGTGCGTAGGGCCCGAGCCAGACGAGAAGAAGAGGAACGCCGAATCAAGCAGCAAAAAGAGCAAGAGCGGCTACAAAAGATGCTACAAGACAGGCAGCAAGCACTTGCAAAGTCAAAACGTGATGAACAGCAGCAAGACCAGCAGCAGCAGCAGCAGCAGGACTTTGGCAGTTTACCACCCCCGCCGCCCCCACCACCCGCCAGGGGCCGCAGCAGGAGCCGCAGCAGAAGCAGAAGCCCCTGGGGTCCAGGGGGTGGGGCTTTGCAGCGGGGTTATAGGGGTGACCGGGGTTCAAG
>NSMO01000710.1:0-11278 GCA_002588565.1 Coelastrella sp. UTEX B 3026
AATACCACAGCTAGACATTCACCGCGGGGTCCCGGAGAGCGTCCTGCCCCCCGGCATGCCAACAGGGGTAAAAGCTCACCTGAAGACGCAAAGTGTCCCCGACGCTCTTTTGTATGAGTATGACAGGAAAAGAAGAAGAAGACACTACACAATTGTAGAAATCAAATATTGTCGGGACACCCGACCAGAAGACCAAGACGCCAGAGCGGAGCAACAACACGCAAAGCTGGCTGCCGCGATACGCGAATACGACCCTGACGCAAAAGTTACACAGTGCAACTTGATGCTGGGTGTTGGGGGTGCAATACCTACCAGCACGGTCACACACCTGCGAGACGATCTGGGAGTGGAAGGCGCCAGCTTAGAACGGCTAGCGAAACAACTGCACTTGACAGCAATAGAACATCTTGAGAAAATATGGAAGTGCCGGAGAGCAAAGATTAAAAACCGATTTGGCCCGACAAAGACAACCACAACAGGATGTAAACGCGGCAAGCACATAGCTTTCCCAGCACATCGAACAACCTTGAAGAAAAAGTGACTACATAGTCTCGGTCCTTTAGGGACCAGCCCTCTCGCCCCTTCGGGGACGTGAGCGGACGGTAGGGAATGTGGAGTCACCTCGACACACACATTACCCTCCCTCAACTTACGCTAGCGCTCTATTGAAAGCGCTACGCGGAGTTCATTCATTCATTCATTCACACCGTGACGCACTTTGAGCACTTCTCAGCACAGATTTAGAGTACAACTTGCAAGTGTGATCCTCTCAATACCATCTGGTGTGCTGCCAGCAGTGATCTATATTACAGATTGTGCAGTTGCACACAGTGCAGTGGCTCAAACGCGTACTGCTGCTGCCGCTGCTGCTGCAAATTGAACTACAGGTTCGGTCGAATCATGCTGTTTACGGCAAGTGCAGTGACTGCATCAAGAAGCAAATGTCAAAGCACGCGTGACAACCACTGACACGTCGCCAATCTTCTTCTTCTGCTGCTGCTGCTGCTCAGGTGGAGGTCAGAGATACCGAGTATGGCAAATACAGCGACCGTATCAAGAAGCAAATCACAAAGCATTTCTTCCCCAGGACACATGATGCGCTGAAGGTGATTGCTGAATCACGGCATGGCTTCAAGGCACCAGATGGTTACAACGAAGATGGTGAGCTTCTGCACATACTCCTTACGAACAATCATATATTGTGCATCAGTTTATGTTGCATATCTTGTGAATAATTTATGTATGCAATACTGTAACACTGAATGTTTTGGACCCGGGATATTACTACCACTTCCTGGCTTTGGAGCGTCAGATGACAATGACCAAGGGTGGTGGGCATATCCTTCATGCTTGTACCCGCATATTCCATCATTACTTTTACTTATATGTCACTTCATATTAGTGTTAGTTTGTTCATAGCCTGACATCCATAACATTCAAAGTAATTTGGTCACAATGAACGTTGTCATATAGGTACCGAGGTCGGTTCAAATCACAATAATTGTGATTTCAGATATTGACACTGCCTATGCCATTCAAGTCCTTCCCCTGCTGCTGCTGCTGCTGCTGCTGCTGCTGCTGTTGTAGAGGCGGTGTGGGAGCTGAGGGCTGCTCTTTCATCAGATATTGCTGACAAACAAAAGGAGGAAGAACTAGATAGAAAACAAGTAAGGCCACTGATTTGCAGATGCATTTGAATGTATCACCGAGAAAAGAATTGAATGTGTATGT
This sequence comes from Coelastrella sp. UTEX B 3026, assembly GCA_002588565.1. Taxonomy (NCBI): domain Eukaryota; kingdom Viridiplantae; phylum Chlorophyta; class Chlorophyceae; order Sphaeropleales; family Scenedesmaceae; genus Coelastrella; species Coelastrella sp. UTEX B 3026. The sequence goes on from NSMO01000710.1 coordinate 1,732, forward strand.
AGCGATTGACACAAGGAAGGCCACTGATTTGCAGAGGTCATATATGCGGTTGGCGATCGATGTACGAACTTGTATCATAGTAGCCTGCTGATATGGCCACAATCAAGATTTTTTTTGCCATATCAAGATGCCACTGTTGCTGATATTCGACTTATAGTCACGACACTTATAGCATTAGTAGCCTCCCTGGAGCTCAGCTTGCCCAGATCACATTGTTAGCAGGAAGTCGATTAGCCTTTTCAATTGCAATTAGAATGGCATATGAGTTTTCTGATATGTTGTTTGAGATGTGTTGTGTAGGCCAAGCTGATGGCTGATGCCAACAATGGAAACAAAGAAGCCCAACTACAAATCATGACAGACCAGACTGCCAATGTCTATGGTGAGTTCGTCTTCTTGATCATCACAGCCTGTTCTGGTGACTACTTGCATTACCTATCACAATGGCCATAATGCTATGGCTGGTGGGTAGCTTATATATATACTTGCATTACCTCTGCACAGCATGTCCTGTTCTTTGCATCTTTTACATAGCTGTTTGCATCTGGTGTATATGTAATATAGGTAAGCTACCCACCAGCCATAGCTCCATGGCCATCAAGATCTCTTGTCTGTCAGGAATATGTCAGACTTATGAGCTTTATCACCATTCATAAAGCGGTCATTCACTCAATTGCCTGTCCGAAGCTGTTCAGAGATCACTATGGGGCGGCTGCGGCTGCATGACACAGCTGTTGTGGTGGCAATCAGCTTTGGTTGCATTGAAATCAGCCCGAGTACAAGTGTGCTGATGCAATGCGGAACTTGATCTTGAGACACTGTTGCAAGCCTCTGTCGGGTGACAGCTGCTTGTCACTTCCAGTCATTGTATATTATATCTCTTACGATTGTTACAAAGAGTGTTACAATCGTTTGATGTGTTACAAACCTGTTAATTTCAGGTCCTGAAGATGATGATGACGAGGATGAGTTTGATGATGACGATGAAGATGATGATGACAGCAGCGATGAAGGGATAGACTTTATCAACGCTATCAGACATGGACGAGCGATGGAGATCGCTGCAGCTTTGGGTGTCCAGAGGTAGTTGCCTTGAACAAAGGAGATAGTTGCATGTGCACTGTGATGTTCAGGTTCCTCAGGGTTGTACTTGGCTTGTGCTTGCGTGGGTACTTTCTTGGGAAGTATGCCATATTCTAAACAGTCTAGTATTAGTAGTCACCAATGAAGGCAATGATGATTACAGCGCTGGTAGCAGCGATGATGATAATTGTTACCCGTTAGCCATAGCCTTACGGCCATCGGCCCCGCGCCCGATGTCTCACAGGCGGATAGCAGCAATTATGTAGTGATGGCCTATTAGACACCGACGAGCAATGGACCTTGGGTGCCAGAGATGGAGATACAGACTCTGTCTTCTCAGTACGCACTGTTGCAGTCAGAAGCTTGATTGCAGTCTTGCCAAGCAGTGCGGGTGGCATTCCAGGAACATGGTGCTTCCTTGGTAGCAATCAGATTGCTTTGATCGGTTGATGGAGCTGAAAGCGGCTTTTACAGGCTTTAGAGAGACCACCAGAACCCATTTTGCTGCCTGTCCAGCTGATATGTCTTGATTCAACACTGGCTGTGCTACCGCTAGCCTTATGAAAGGCTCTGTGGCCTGAGCAGTATACTACCTAGGACTATGCTGTCCTTTTTCGGCCAGAAAAGCGCTATGGTATCAGTAACAGCAGCCCTCAATGGCTATGCTTTGATTAATCCCGGAGGCTCTGCAGTTGCTAAACCCCACAACCCGCCCGACGGCACAATTTCGGTGCACGCTGTCCTTGAAGCACGGCAGCAGCAAGCTGCAGAAAGCTAGCTTTGCTGCCTACACAGCTAGCTTCTGACAGTCATTGGGCTGCTGCTGTCCCTAACAAAGACTTACGGTGAATTGAGCGCTAGGTCTGACACCGTCTGGCGTGGCCAAAACATCTCTAAAGTATCTTTGGTAGCTGCCCTTATTGACTGCTTCAAGGGTTCATTTGCCGTTGCTGACCCCAGACCCCACCAAACGGCCTAATCGACTTGAGTGCATTCCATCCTTGCACCACAGGAGCAACAACTTGGACCCGCTCTGCTGCCTGTCCGGCTTGTGCCACTGACTGGCCTACTGCTAACCCTAATAATAAAACTCATGTGGCTTGAGCATCAGGACTAATGCGATCCTTTCTCGGCCAAACATCCACAACGTATCTACAACAGCAGCCCTCAGTGGCTGCGTCAGCGGCCAACCTGCCAGGTTGCTAGAGTCTAGCTGAATCCCAAACATCACCAAAAGGCCCAAGTTGTTTGAGTGCCTGTTGTTTTTGGAAGCACAGCAGCAGCAAGTTGTGCTTCTAACACTGATGTGGCTGCTGCCAACAGTGTTTGAAGTCTCTTTTCATTCAAACGACTGGACTGACACTTTCCTGTCTCGGCCAGAACATCTCTAAAGTATCTACAATAGCAGCCCTCAATGGCTGCTTCAACGATTCATCAGCAGTGGCTGAACCCCACACACCGCCAGATGGCCCATATGTTTTCAGTGCCTGTTGTTCTTGAAGCACAGCAGCGGCAACTTGTGCTCGCTTCGCTGCTTGTTCGGCTTCTGATATTGACTTGGCTGCTGCTAACATGTGTTTGAGCTCCTGCTTCTCTTGCAAAGCCCTTTGCTTTGTTTCATCTGCAACAAAAAACAAAGACACAAACACAGCTACATTACTGACAAGACTTGCTTAGCTGCTTGTTTTGCTTCTGCTATCGACTTGGCTGCTGCTAGCATACGTGGGAGCGCCTGCTTCCTCCCGGGTCATCTGCTCCAATTCAAACGCAAGGCACACACATAAGCGTTCGGCAAGCGTGATGTACTGCAAAACTACACAAAAATCTTTCCTACAAACCGCAACGAGCAACCATGTGGTTCATGCTGGCATTGCAGCCAACTTGTTATAAGTGTGTCGACAGGATGTTTCCTGGTTATTCTGAATAAACGGGGCATGAAGCCACAACGGCTGCATACTAATCTATAGTTCCTGTCATGAGTCCCAATTCTTTTCGACAACCTGGGCATGAAGCCACAATGGCTGCAATCTATAAACTGCAAGCACACTCCAGAATCAGCAACCGGTCATAAAGAGGCAGGCCATGCTGTCAAAGTGGTGTCATACACAGTTTTTCGATGCTGATAGTCAGCGTTTGGCTGTCTGTGCCTGATAGTGCTGGTATCAATCTTGGTATCAATGGCCATGGCTGCTGGCAACCAGTTTACGTCTTACTTGCTGTCTCCTGCTGCCTCTGTTGCGCCTCTTCTGTTGCCTGCAAGTTGTTGAGCCTCTGCTGTATTGTGTGGATATCAGCTGCCTTCTGCTGAGCCGCCCTCACTACAGCAACCTCACCTCTCTTCAAGTGCTTACTGCAGTGCAGGCAACATGCATTCCAGCCATGTATCATGCTGTGGTTGACAGGCGGGAGTTGGCCACAGCGACTACTTCACACCAATCCCCACATGTAGTGGAGAACCTCTGCTCTACTACGCAATAGCCTAAACAATCATTGACAGTGCAATATGACTTCCAGAAGGCAGCAAATGTCGTCACACAAACCACCATTTCAAGCCAGCTGCAAAACCAAATCAAACCAACGGCAGGCCAGATTGTCTTACCCAAACATGTTGCATCTCTGCTGGAACTGCCCTGCAATCAGCTGCTGCTGCTGCCGCGCCAGTGCACCAGCACCTCTGATAGCTCTCAGCAGTGAGACTCGGCTATCAGCCGCTGCTTGTTGTTGCTGCTCCTGCTGCAGGACTTGCTGTTGAAGGACCTGAACACGTAAATTCATACACGTTTCAAACACGCATTCATGAGTGTTTGCCTGGATACTCAGGCCACGTCCTCTCCATGCCCACGACATCAGTGCTTGACAGCTTGGCTTCTTGCAATATTCAAAGCAACCACCAGCTGGCCAGGCCTAGTGCCTTCCGTCCCAGCTGATCAGATGTTGATGAAGCCAACGTGTTGACCAACTCAGAGCAGGTGCTTGGGAGTGTACACCACTAATCAGGCAGTGCCATTGCCCAAGTGTATTCCTGCATGGGACTAAATGTTTGCAGCTAGGGTGTTTCTGCTTTTCTGCTTTTCAGCCCTTTCTGCTACCTCTGCAGCAACACAGGCCCCCCTAACCCCTTGCACAGTCCGATCATGCACTGCTGCCAATGATGCAGTAGATTTATCCTCAATACTCAGGTTCTTCATCCCGGCATTTGCTGTTTGCCTGGATACTTGGGCCAGTGTTTCTCCTACGCCCATGACATGAGTGCATACTGCTTGCAGGATGCAAAGCAGCACTGAACCGGCCAGGCCTAGCGCCTGCTCTGCCCAGTTCAACTCATAATGATTAATAGTTTTTCTTGCCTGACATGTTGACCAACACACCCTAGTGCTTGGAAGTGTACACCTTACTAATCAGAAAAGGACCACTGCCCATGTGCATTCCTGCCTGCCAGTATTGCAGCTGAGGTGTTTCTGCATTTCATCCTTTCCTGCCGTATGCAGCACCACAAACCCCTTGCCCAGTCCGGTCATGCACTGCTGCCAATGATGTAATAGGTTTTTCCTCAATATTCACATTCCTCAGGCCAAAATGAATATGAAATGGGGAAGTGCTTGCTAGCAAGCGGACTTATATTTGCACTTGCCTGTGTTTGTAGTTGTGCCTGTTTATGCTTTTCAGCCCTTTCAGTGGCCATCTGCCGCACCACCGCCTCCCGACCCGCTGCTATCTCTTCTCGCACTGCTGCCACCACTGCTGCCGCCGCTGCCTGCTGCTGCTGCTTGAATGCCTGAGTTGCTGCAGCAGCAGCAGACACACTACAAGGCCTGTAACCAGGAGTCATGCATTGTACTGTCTTCAGCTGCTGTGTATGCTTCATTCTGGGCGGTGATGTGCTGCTGCTGTCATCTGCTGCTGCTGCTGCTGCGTCAAAGCCTGCTGCTGCTGCCACCACCGCTGCCATCGCTGCTCGTGCTGCTGCTATGGCTTGCTGCTTGGCTTGGAGATCTGCTGCTGCTGTGGAAGCAGCAGCTGCCGCTTCTGTGGCTAGCTTTGCACGCAAGGCTTCAGCCTGCAGTTACGGAATACGCCACACTGCACATGAGCGACCGCAATGGCAGCTTGCAGCAGACATGCAAACACTGCTCAACGTGCTGCTGCTTGTATGGCAGTAGCTGCTGCTTCTTAATCTGGTTTGCTCGTAAGGCTTCACAAGCAAGGGCACAACCGGTCGCGGTAGCTCACTTGGTTTGCTAGTGGTTTGCCAACTTGCAGGTCTGAGTTGGCAAACCGATCGTAGTTGGATGCACAAACAGTTGAAGCCATCCCTTACCTCTACCTTAACCGATTACAAGCAGACATGCCGTTCAGCAGAGCACCTTCATGCAAGCTCAAGATCAATCACAGCTGCAGCAGACAGATCAACTGGCAATGACTGGCAACGGCTGGCAACAGCAAGAGGGGGAGGGAGGAGGGGGGAGGGGCGGGGGAACAGGTGGGTGTAGTACCAGTGCAAACCCCTGTCTTGCACAGCAGACTGAAGCCATGTCAGCACATGAAAACCAATCCTGGGAGCATTTTACCTGTTCTTGCTTCAGTTGTTTGTAGTATGCTGCATAGTCAACAGCCTTCTTACTTGGCTTGAACACACCAGAACCAGTGTCGCTGCTGCCATCTGCTGCTGCTGCTGCTGCTGCCGCAGAGCCTGCAGTGCTACCGCTGCCAGTACTGCTACTTATGGCATCTTCAGGTACAGCTGTCCGCAGTTCATCTGCCATAGATGCTGCTGCCGCTGCCTCAGCTGCTGCTGCCAGACGCTGCAGATGCGGCAACCTAGAATACACATGTATATAGAACTGCAGATTGCTATCTGCTGCTGCACTGGCATCTGTACTGCTGCCAGCAGCAGCAGCAGCAGTGAGTGTCTCAGTAGGTTTGATAGGTACCATTGGGGTGCTTACGATCTGCTGTATAGGTTGCTGCTGCTGCTGCTGCCCATCAAAATCTGCAGTACACCTACTCAGCATCTCAACGGCTGCCACTGCTGCTGCCGCAGCTTCTGCAGCATCTCTACCCGCTGCTGATCTGGCAGTATTGCTGCCAGCAGCAGCAGCAGCAGCAAGACTGGCAGCAGCAGCAGCAGCGGAAACACTAGACTTGGCAGCAGCAGCAGCAGCAGCAGCATCCTTGGCTTCAGCAGTCCTGTGACTCCTGTTTGTTAGCTTAGCTGATATACCTGCTGGCGTTGTTACTGTTGGACCACCCAGCTTGATCTGAGGTACTGATGCTGCCACTGCTGCTGGCACAGCAGCAGCAGCAGCAGCAGGTGCTGCATTGCCGGCAGTACTGCTTGTTACACTCCCGCCCGTTGCACTTCTATATGCTGCACCTAGAGGAGTATCTTGTACACTGAGTAGTTTGCAAGCTGACTGTGTTCTAACATCATACGTTAGTGCTGCAAGAAGTGCTGCTCTTTCTGCTGCTTGCTGTTTGTTGTTGAATGTGACAAGCTGTGCAACGTCTGTTGGGTGACACAGCTTAGCATCAGATACCAACTCAGGTGCCAGAATGTCCTGCAGACAACAGAGATGTCCTGCAGTGGTCAATCGCACCTTGACCGTCAAGGCTATGAGTCATAGCCAATCATCACCAGCAGTTGTGTAACAAAGCTGTTGATGATGCAACACAACATCAGAGCGCTCTGCCAAATGGCTCAAATCACATTCGATTCTTGAAGGGCAACTGACACGACAACAACTTCTTTGACTGCGGCTTTGAATGGTAAAACTAGACTGAGGCACACCAAAGCAAAGCTGCTGCTGTATCAACACATGATATCAACACGGAGGCCGCACCTTGACGTCGCAACCAATCTCCAGGAGCTTTGTAGCGTCAGCTCTACCGAACGGTTCAAACCACAACTGATCCTCTAATATCTTGGCAGCAGCAGCAGCGCTGATGACCGGCACATCTATACCCATCCAGTCTGGGAAGCCATATGGCCGCTGCACTGCTGCTGCTGCTGCTGCTGCTGCTGCTGCTGCTGTGCCGTTTATGGAAGCCAGCAGCTGCTCTTGATCGCTGCTGTCTGCAGCATTGCCTGCTGCATTGGCGTCTGCAGGCATCTGTTCACCAGAAGCAGACTGTGATACGTTACTGCTTGTGCATCTGCTGCTGCTCACGGTGTTGGCCCCTTCATTACTGTTGCCTGTGCTGGTTATGCTTTGCCCAGTGCTGCTTAAGTTTTCACCATTGCTGCTATTACCTGTCCTGGTGCTGCTTTGCCCACTGCTGCTGTCATTGTCGCCCGCCATGCCACTGCTGCTGTTGCGGCTGCTGCCACTGCTGTTTGAGCTACGGCTGTCCATGTCTACCAGGAAGAGAGACCCATCATCGTCTATAACGTACCTCAACCTGGACACAAGCGGCAGGAAAGATGCTGCACTGCAGTTCATGCACATCAAATTCTCGAGGGTGCCAATGCAGCGCCCTTAGCAGTCGAAGGCTGAATCCATGAGCTGATGCAAAACAGCAGCTAACCAAGCAGCTGCAAACAGACTGGCTTGAACAGTAGCCGAGCAAATCAGTACAACAGGATGCAGAACAGCAGAACCAACTTGGACCCGACAAGCTGGGTTGTACTCATGCCTAACCCTCTTACATTCAGGATGTGGTTGCCTGCCTTTCTCACCCCACAACCTGCTCTGCCCACAAGAGGAGCTGCCTACAAGTACATGCAATGTCTAACTAGCTGATGTGCTTCGACTGCAACGCAAATCTCAATGCCAATAAACCAATGCTTGTTTAAAACAGTGAGCCCTGCATAAGATAGATATTCAATGAATGTTAGGGTGTAAGCCTATGTGTGTCCCACAAATCATAAGATAACCAACCTGTGTTCTGGAAACAGGCCTGGTCCGTCTCTCCCCCGCTCGGTCGCTTTTTCAGCAAGTCTCCTGCTGCCCACATCCACACACAACAAGCTGCTGTACTTCAAGTGCTGGGCTGACTGCCATGCTGCTGCGACAGCTGACAGCATCCGTAAGCGCTGCCTCAGGATAACTGCAGGACAAACGGCAGGGGAGCTGTTCAGCCACAAAAGTTGAGCATTCTATGCATCTCTAACTCTGTATGTGCTACTATATTGTTATCTGCCAAGCTCAAGGCTGTGACTGCGGCTTTTGAACTGCAAGGAGACACCTGAACCAGCAGACATCAGCAGGCGTGCTAGTACGCCAGGGACCTGGTGCCAAGTTACAGTGGCTGAGCTTCTGCACACTGATGAGACTGTTCCAGCATCTGCTATTGCCGCTATGCAAGAGTACAATGATGACAGGGCTAACGAGCATCACAGCATGCTGTCAGCTGATGTACCAAGCGGATCACATACGTAGAGCTCGCAACACAGATATAGCGCCACGCTCCATCGCACAGCAGTCATACTATGGGGTCTAATATGCGGCCCTTGAAAACAGACTTACATGATCTCCAAGCTCTCTGTATAACCCTCACAGCTCTGTTCAGCAGCGCCCGCTCTGCTACCCTATTTCTCAACCTCTCCCGATGTGCCCGCCAACTAGACTGCATTATTACTGCTGCAGCAGTACCAACCACTGTCTGCTGCAGCAGCGGGGTCACAGCTACTGCTGGCACACAATGCTGCTTCTGCTGCTGCTGACTGTGGAACCCCTTAGCTGATAGCATGCTTTGCAGCTGCTGTTGCCTGCGCGCCAGGTCAGCAAGTGTGTCTGCAACACTGTCAACAGCCCCTTGCTGTTGCTGTTCCTGCGCTTGCTGCTGTTGCTGCAGGACGCTTTCGTTGTGCTGCAGTATAGCAGATGCCAGGTCATGCAGGAACGCCAGGTCAGCATGCAGGCCGATCGCTACCAGCTCAACTGGAAGTTGCTGCTCTAGCTGCCCTTGATGTGGTTGCTGTAGCCTTGGAGCGCCGCTTCTTGGTTGCTGGTGGTGCAGCAGCTGTTGTTGCTGCTGCTGCTTGAGTTGCTGCCGGGCTGCTGCCTCCTGCAGTACTGCAGTACTGACGGTGCAACCCCGTGGTGTGAAGTAATGGCACCAGGGATGCCAAGGGAACCTGCAGTAATGAGTCCGGCGCAAGGCCACTGCTGAAACAAACGGCTGCGGCACTTTGTAAAGACAATACATAAGAGAACATGTAAGCTTCCAACAACTGTCATGCAAAGTACTGTGATGTAAGGACAGTTGCTGCTGCATGTTGACCCTCCAGAAAGTAATGCCATGAGGATTTTGTAGGATAGGTGGCGTACAAATGTTATACTGGTTTCTGTGCTTATGTATTACCTGTTCGGTCCAGCATTTGGTGTAGATGGTAGTACCAGTCTTGCAGCAGAATGCGTCCAGTGCGCCGTAACGACCAGGCCTGTATGCTGTACTGTACCTGCAAAACCGTCAGCTGCATCCCCGTGGACATCACCTGCACAACATGAAAAACAACAACACG
>NSMO01000711.1:700-11636 GCA_002588565.1 Coelastrella sp. UTEX B 3026
CGCAACAGGAGCAGGAAGCTGCTTAGACAATGGGCACACTGTCAGCGAACTCAGCAGCTCCAGAAGGCAGCATTGCAGCAGCGCCAGCAGGAGCAACAACATGCAAAATGGCATTCACAGGAGCAACAGCCGCCACCGGGGGTGGTTGCAACATTACCAGAGCAGCCGCAGCAGCCCTTCCGTATGCATCCACATGTACAGCTGCAAGAGACAGTGTTAGCATCAACACAGCGGCGGCAGCATCGGCGGCAGCAACCGCAGCAGCAGCAGCAGCCTTCGTCAGCCGGCTCACAGCAAACAGCACAGCCGCGACAGCAGCAGCAGCAACAACTGGGTTAACAACAGCGACGACTAAAGACAGTGCCACCGCCACCTTCACAACAGCAACAACAACAGCAGCAGCAACAACAACAGCAACAGCAGCACGATGAGCCCAGCAGCAGCAACATGCACCAGAGCTTTCACAGCAACAGTCGCAGGATCCTCAGCCCTCACAGTGATGGCTGCTTGCAACAGGGAGCAGACCACCAGCACCAGGAGCAGCTGCCTGCTTCACCTCAAATATGCTGTTGGTGGTGGTGGATTCTCCAGTGGTGTAGGCTACTCTTCTGGGCATCTTTCCGACTGACCTCAGGGAGTCACGGCGCAAGGTTGGGCAGCAGCTGCAGTGCAGTGCAGGCACATGCTGCTGTCAGCAGCCCAGAATCAGCAGGATCTAGTGTGAATCTGGCAAGCAACCGCAGCAGCTTATCAGATAGTTGTTCACGGCCAAGAGACACAGAGCAGTTGAAGCAATGGTAGTGCTGGCAGCAATAAACCTGTCATTGTTCAGCAGCGCATTGTGTTCAGCATCCCATGTGTCCTTGGCAACTGCTGTAACATTGTGATGCCCCTGTAGCCAGCACTACACAAGCACAGCAGGCAGCAGCTGAACCAGCTCCAGCACCATCAAGCAGCCCATCAGCTCCTGCTGCAGGTGCTGCTGATGCTTCTGCAGCTGCTAGCGTCTGCTGCCGCTGAAACCTCTGCGGCTGCCAAGAGCAGCCAAACAGCACATCAATCGGACTCAGCTGTTTTGCTAATCTACTTGAGCAGCGTATTGTGGTATATATGCTCGATGTGCAGCTGTCCTGGCTGTCAGCAACATGTGCAACTGCTTATGCTCCCCAAAGGGCAGTGCTCTCACACCACACCTGAGTAGCTTGTAGACTCACTGATGCAACACAGGACAGACACAGGTGTAAGCAAAACTCATTGATATGACAGTGTTTGTGGCTGGCTTTGCTGTAACATGTGTGTGACAGACGCACACCATCACGGCCTGTTGCTGAACATTAGTAAGCTGCATCCTGCTTGATGCAGCAGGTGTCCGCACTGCTCCAGTACCATGTCAGTGCTCACGTCAAGCGGCCGCCGCTAATGCAACACTAGCACAGTGTGTGTGTGCCGGGACATGACAGTGACAACACGTAAGGATGCAAAACATACTCAGCCAGGATGGATGCAGCAAACTTGCTTCATCTAAATCATATTCTAACCAGGTATCTCTAGTCACGCCACTTGCTGCACAAGCTGTGTCCGTCAAATCTAGGATCAAGTCGCATCGATGCTGACTCATGTATATGTTGGCCAGATAGTCCCAGCCCAACTGTAGTTCTATATTAACCAGCGGGGGCGACAATTGATCGACCATATGCAATGGGATAAACCACACAGTACTTTAGCATACTGGACTGCGATCAGCAAACGCTGCTTATGATGGGGTACAACAAATCCATGTCGAAGGGTGTGCATGACAGGGCACATCAACAGACACTGCAACACAACAGGGACGCAAGAAACAGCTGTGATATAGCCAGCCAGCCGATCTAGGTCCTGAGATGATGACTGTTGACTTGGTATAGGAGTAACAGCAACAACAAGTGATCACATGCAACCACACACAAGTGCAGCAACAGTCCACCCGTCCAGTGACTCATGAGTTGCAACTCAATGATCAGCCGTGGTATTGAATGATTTCATGGAGTGATGCAGCTGTGATGTTCAGTAGCACTACTAATCGGTCAGCACAAACATCTGCCACTGCACCTCAGCAAAGCACCATGAATGCCAAACGAAATGAGACACCCTTTAATGGCTTGGCTGGAGACAGTATCTCGGCTGCATCAAGACAGACCCATGCATGCCATGGCAGACCTGGGATGGACTCCATTATATTGCATGAGCCAGAGCATGGCTCTCATGAGCAGGGCGGTCAAGATTGGTCGACACAAAAAGCCAGCAACGAATCAACTGCAATAGCCCTTGATATTGGTACCTATGATGTTTGGCTCTGTACTAATCTCGTTACCACTTGCACCTGGTTTCCAAGCAGCCGGCATGCACCCCGTCAGCCGCGGATTGTCACCCAAATCAATTATTGTACCGTCCTTTGCAAGATTTCCCCATGAGGCAGGTATAGTGCCCTGAAACCTGTTGTCAGCGAGGTTCACATATGTGAAGCGCGGGCATGTAGGAAACGGACAGTCTCCTAACCAGTCTGGCAACAAGCCGGTGAGTTGGTTCCTAGACAAATGTAGCAACTCCAATGAGTCCTTGAGGGCACTCCAGCTGGTCGGTATGATACCGGACAGTTTGTTACCTAGCAGTTCTATCTCTCTCAAAGGCAACTTCGACCAAGTCTCCGGCAGCTGACCCACGAAATTGTTAAAGGACAGAAAGAGTAACTCCAATTGTGTGAGGTCTGCAATTTGCTCTGGGATAGTCCCCGACAGCCCCTGGTTCTCCAGGAACAACCCTTTAACCAAATAGTTGCTGCTGCAGTTATAGTTGACAGAAGACAACATGGAGCCACTGATCCCTTTCCACTTGCAGTAGCCCCCATTAGCACCAGACTGCCTCGACCAACCTTGCATAACCTTTGAGCCGCGCTTGTCGGCTGAGGCTTTTATCGCCAACAGTGCTTCAAGTTGAGTATCAGCTATAATACCAGCCTTGCTCGGTGCTGCCGTGGTTGGCGGCATCTGTATTTGCGGGTTGCTATTAGTAGGATTCTGAGGTGATATTGGGGCTGGAGCTGCGGCCATGTCCACAACGAAAGTTCCTGCAACAAGTACAACGGTTACCATTGCACACTGTACAGATCTGTCAAGATGTCGGTACCCACAATTCCTTGACAGATGCAGTCTGCATGAGGTTCAATTGGCTTGGGGGTTACTCTTTGTCAATGGCCGTGCCTGAATGGCCTGATTCGCTCACGGCATGTCTACACCGCTAACAGAGCTGCATGTTTGAGACTGTGTCTGCATCGGGCAACAGTTTGCACAAACACATCTCATACGTATCTCACACATATGTCGTACCCCAGCAGCGTAGCCATGGGCTATGACTATACTTTGCAAGAGAATTTGGTATGGTATGTGACCTTCATGCGTATCCAACCCGAAACGGACTTGTGTGCCCGTCATGACGGTAGGTAAAATACTACCCACCTGATTGTGGATTGCACAACAGCAGTTGTGTCCCTTGAATTGGTGCGTCCAGATCCTTGACGTAAGCAGTATTGTCCAGCATGAACTTGTCCAAAGGTATCTTGGCCAGGGCAGCAACCTTTGATAGGTAGTCGAAGGGGCCAGCCTGCAAGCGAGACAGCATGCAAGCTGAAAAACATTGCACGATGTGTGTGCTGCAGCGTCTACTGGCAACAGATATTAGGGTTACACAAAATAAGGAGCACACATGCATCAAGGCTGAAGGCTGAACTGTAGGACCTACATGAATCCTGTGATGCTTTTCACCTTCAGATGCATGTTTGAGAGCCAGTGCCTCTAAGACTGTGACACCATATACCGACTGGCTTCATGAAGTGATCACGGCATGCTGTTCCTCCCATATGGTGAGCCCATAGAAGTGGGCAAACATGGCAGGATTGACCACAACCGCACCTTGTACAGGTAACATCCAGCGCGCGGTCCCGGTGTAACTTTCAGCTTTGTAGCATCCGGCTGCTTTTGGGGAGTCCATACCAAGCCGTAGGCTTCACCAGTTTCGGGCGTTAGTATTGAACATGTGCCATACGCAACCTGTACATTGTGAACAGGACCAACAGTTGTTGCTGAGACTGACGCACTGGTTTGGCCAGTTGTGTGCAAGTCACGAGCTGAAAGGTTGCTTATGCTGCCCAAAGGGCAGTGCCGCTAACACCACACCTAGCTTGTAGACTGGCTGAAGCATCACAGGACAGACACAAATGGAATGAGAGTCACATGACAGTGTTTGTGGCTGGCTTTGCTGTAGTGTGTGGCAGACACACACCATCAAGGCCTGATGCATAACATCGGTAAGCTGCACCCAGCAGAAGAGGACCATACAGCACAGTGCATGCCATCTTGCAGCTGGTAATACAACTGTGTATGTGGGTGCAGAAGCTGGACACACAACAGCAAACAGAGAGATGACTTGGAAGATCGCAGAAGTGCTATGTCATTTGGCTGTGTTAACCAGTACACTTTTCCATGGATAGTACAGTCTCACACGGTGAAAGCTTCCACATGTAATCTGCCTACTGCAAATTGTGTAAGGCGCTCACCCTGAAGAAGCCCCCGTCAGCCCAGTTGGTCCCCCAGCTGTTTCTCACAAGCCAGAACTGCTTGTCATTATCATAGCCCACCAACACCACAGCATGTCCGCCTACAAGTTTGGCCCCTGACTTCGGCTTGTAGATGGCTTTGGCATTGCCGTAGTTAGCAGAGAATGGCCTGAAATCATCATAGATATCAAACCGGGATACGACAGCACCATGCAGTCGTACATGCCTTTGCGCATCCCACATGGACGTGATCTGTCTTGAACTGAAGCTGCCTTGGCTGGCATATGTGCTAGGTGCGTTGCACATTCCGGTACATAACTCTGCCTGGGACAGCTCGCCTCGTATGTCTGGTTTTTAAGGGAGACAAGCATCTGTTGGTAAGGCCCCGATTGTCTGCTGTAGCAATGCAAAGGTGGATGACAGAGTGTAGCCGCCACTGCAACTCCTGCCGGGTTGCTTGCTAGGCGGACAGAAGTGCAGAGCTTGCACGCTGATGCTGCATTCTGTGACTTCGACGTGTAAAGCAGATGCCATAGCTGTCTCTGCTGCTGCAGCGATGGCAAAGGCTGAACACGTGTCGCATTTCTGCTGGTCCAACGGCGCAGCTACCAGGCGGACAGGACCTGTGTTGCCTGGATCAATGCTGCTGTAAATTGCTGGCGATGTTGCTACCATGAGTTGTGCATAGGCATCCATTGAACCTACTGCTGCAGCAGCACATAAGCTGCTACTGCGAGCGTTGCTGCAAGCTGTGCTCGGAGCAGCTTTGTAGCTTCGCCGCCAACTCTTGCTGTTAGAATACAAGGCCTTCAGCTGCGCATTGCTGTCGGTGACGCCAACAATTCGGTCTTCGGATGCTCTAAAACCTTGACCTGTAGGTACTTGCAAGCATCAGACATTATATATAAGAGCTTACTGCCGTTGTACATTTCACTCCAACCGTGGTGCCATCACTGGCATGTGCAAGCACCCAGTTGCCTGATGTACCCCTTTCTCCCCTGGTCCCAGGGGCAAGGGAGAAAGGCCTTGTCATGCACAGAAGCCTCGCCACCTAGCGCACAGCGGACGCAGCAGGCTACTGTGAACTTGGACTTGCCAAGCTTGCGGCCGGTCCGCGGCTGTTCAACGACAACGTAGCCCATTGCAGGTACTGCTGAACCGTGACAGAGCCGCACCTGCTGCGTAAGCTGCTAGCATCAGCAGTACGCTTAGCGATGTCGCGCAGGCCATGATGAGACCTTCCGTTCTGACTCTGAAGCCTCTACGACATAAGTACAAAGATCATTCAAAAGCTTAATGATGGCAACATGCCATCTAAGCACTACACCTTCCACTCGCCTCGAGTGACCGCAAACTGCCGGCAGCTGCGCGTCGATGGCGACTCAGTGCCGCTTTTCGGCCACAGCTTGTGCTTTGGATGAGTTTAAGCGGCTTTAAGCCTGGTGTGCAGCTGATGTTGACTAGTTTGGTCTGGGCCAGACCAAAGCATCAGCAAGGTCTCGGATTGAACCCAGCTGGGCACAGCGATGAAGCACGACACCACACTCATGCAGTAGAGGAAAAGCTGTGTTGCGGACGTACGGATGTCAAACAGAATGTTGTGGCGTTGCCAGTCAGAGTGGGAGACTTCTCAACCCTCCAACTGATCCTACTGGCTGTCAGTACTGGGCCAGCGCATCTGACCCAGCATGCATGGCTCAGTCCCTTTCACAGTTGTTGTGTCCACTGCAGACACAGACGGAACAACCTGCGGTTCTAGCAGGCACGATCCAGGCAACTTCTGATCGGAACAGGTGAAGCTGCCGCAGCTGCAATGATTGCAGACCAGGCCAGCATCATGATCTTCTTGATCAAGAAGAAGAAGAATTACCCTTTCCGGCCGCAAGGCCTTTGGGACGTACTTGGTGGCTCAGCCACACTGACACACCAAGATCAGACCACCCTCCAGGGTGGTGCCGGCACCAATACAGTAGGTGCCGCAATTGTGCAGGGGCAGGGTTGCACACTTGTGATGCAGAAAACAGATGGGTTTATCGCTCGGGCCGCAAGGTCCTTGGCCAGTGACACCTGGAAACACAGAGCATGCGACACGCATCTGTAGCAACACTGGTTTGATACACTGTTGGCCAAAGCCATCATAATCATCAGCTACCGCCACCAGCCTGCCCTTGCGCTTCACTCAAACCACACTACCATCCGGTCATCTTCAACATCATAACAGAATTACTCCTTTAACAGTGTCTGTGACCAACAAGCTGCCCACCAAGTGTGCAATAGACAGGTGCACAAGCAGCTACTGTTGTCGCTTGGCTTTCATAGCCAATGCCCTGTCACGCCACGACGTTCCTGGCTTCTGCTGCTCAGCGACCAGCACCTCAGAAACACCCAGCGATGCAGCGAGCTGCTTGGCTGCAATTTCGCCATTCTCCCCGTCTGCCTCCTTATCAACTCCAGCTTCAAAAGCTGACACACTGTTCCGTTGTTGTTGCTGCTCAGCATGCTGGGTTTTAGCCCCAGAGCCCTGCTGCTTGTCACGAGCAGTTGTGGTAGACTTGGGTCCTGCACTGCTGCTTCCGCCACCAAACAGCCGCCCAAATATTGCGTCATCGTGTGCTGCTTCCGCTGCCTTTGCCAGTTCAGCTCGCTGAGCAGCAACCCTGCCAGTGCCCATGGTAAAGGCAGCAGACGTGTCTACTGTGTCGTCGGCAGCATTACCAAATCCGCCCATTGCGGTTTGGCCTACAGCGGCGTCCATCAGTTTTTGCCGTGCCTGTTTGTCCTCGTCAAGCTCCCCATGTTGGTCAAAAACAAACCTCGTCCAACCGTTGTTACTAACAGTGTTTGTAACAGTTGTACCGGGGTTGGCACTGCCCAACCCAGCAGCACCTAGCCCAGCTGCTGCAGCTTCTGCTGCTGCGCCTTGCTCCTCTGCTTTTGACATCACTATCCGCATACGAGCTTTGAGCTTTTCAGCTGCTGTCATGGACTCATATCCAGGTATCAGCGCTGCTGCATCTATCGTAGTAACACCTTTGCTGCTGTGACCAACCGCACCAGCAGCACCACCAGCAATCCTTGGCCTGTTGCTGCCATCTCTACTGTCATCCCTGTCGCGGCACCATCCCGGTTGCTGCTGCTGGCCAAAACCCAAGCCCTGCTTGCCACGTCGTACTGGATTGTCAGCATTATATGCTCGTTCATCCGCCCAAGCACGGCTCTTTTCCTGCCTGGTGTAAAGAATAGGCGACTGCGACCGCTGCCGCTCTGACCTGCTAGAATGCCTGCTGTACCTATGTGACCTGTCCCTGCTTCTACTTCTGCTATAATGGCTGCTGCTTCTGTGCCTGCTACTTCTGCTGCGGCTGCGGCTGCGCTTGTGGCGCTTGCTGCTTTTGCTGTCCCGGCTGCTTCTGTGTCTAGACCTGCTGCGGTCCCTGCTTTGGTGCCGGCGTTTTCTGTCCTCTTTACCGTTGCTGTGGCGCCGCCTATGCCTGTCTCTGCTGCTGCTGCGGCTACATGACAGTTCTCTGCTGTGGCTCTTGCCGCGGCTCCTGCTACGGCTGTGAGATCTAGCGGCTGTAGCATTTTCCTGCAGGCTTGCTGCAGTTCCTGCGCCTGCTGAATTGCTGTGGGGCTCATAACTAGGAGAATCACGAGGTTGCAAAGGCTCGTATGTTGGTGAGCCGCGAGGTCTGAAGGCCTCGTAGACTGGTGATGACCTCCGCCTGCCAGCCGGGGGAGAGTCTGCGGACCTGGCCCTGCAGGATGAAAGCAGTTGGGCGATTGCTGGCATATGCACACAAACACTGTTGCTGCCGTTGGCGAAAGATACTGAATTATGCGGCAAATCCATCCCGATTGCTTTTGGGGAATATGGTTGATTGAGAAGCGAAGTGATTGCTGGGCCTGTTAACAGCTGTCACCAGAGGCTGGTCAGCAGGCATAGAAGAAGGCGCTTACCGGCCGCCAGTAGACTCCTGAAGAGCCTTGCGGATGTTTAGAATAGTGCTGGGTCTAGCATCAGTGTCCCCAGCTGGCCTTGGAGCTTGCTTAGGCGCCAGAATGACAACCCCCGTGCCACTGGCCTGCTGCTGTGCTGAAACATCATCTGTGTGCTCCCCGGCCCGCACAAAGCCCCCGTAGCCAGACATGGATTTAAACACTTCACAACATGTTTAGTGTGGGACACGAGCTGTGAATTTACCGTAATCGGTACAGCTGCACTCACAAGCTTGTGCGATGTTCGTGACAGGAGGCAACCGCGGCAACAGCAGCGACAGACGTGCACCAGCGTTTACGGCGGCTATTCTGGAATCTCGCACGGCGCCTTCTGCCCCATAAAGGCAGCAGAAGCCGGCGCGGTGGTTGTAACGGTGGGACGGTACCGGTTTCAACACAACATAGCACAAGTCCTGTCTCAGCATGGCGCTCCACGTTGCAGCAGGCTAGGCACATGTCCACACTAATACATGACTTGCTGACGACCGCACAGTGCATCCAGAGCAAGCAGATGCCCTTTGGCAAGTACATCGCAACTCAAATAATTTGCTGTCGCAGCACCCGAGAAGCACTGACATCCCAGAGCCTTGCTGAAGTGGACACATCTTGTAGGATGCTCTATCCATCACTGACAACAGAATTCCCGCAGTCTGACTGGCGCAACAGCTGCTTGTGTTCCAGGTGTGGCAGTTGGCTGTATGCACAAGTGGCTGAGCAGGATGATGCGCTGGCAAGAGCTGTCGTGCCATGCAGAGTAATGCACTTGATTCAGCGTCACACAGGACTACCCTCTACTGCAGCTGCAGCTGGGTGCACTAGATGTACAAAAGATGTATCAATCCTGAAGTGTATGCTCATAATGCAGCTGCTGGCCAGAGCGCTGCTGCCTTATGTTATGCTGTGAGCAAGCATGTGCACTTGCCAGGCACCACCACAAGCCAGAGCCCCTCAACCAAACTCAGCATGTCCAGCCCCTATGCTGCTTTGTTGGCCTTCAAACCTCCTCTGCTGCTTGAGCTCATTTCACTTTGTTGTCAAGGGCCAACAGCCGCACATGCCAACTAAACGACAGTACACTGCAAAGACCTAGAGGGACATCTGCCTCCCATCGCAGCTAATTACTGCCACTAGACTGCATTGCGCCATGGCACTGCCACGCCATACGGGCAGGTGCTTGTGAGGTGTTTGGATGTAGCTTGTATACTGGCGCTGCTGTGCTGCTTTCTGTTGACACACTGGCATGAGGCCACCCCAGGAACCCATTTTGGCTGGGGATCTGCTGGTATCTCTGCTACTTGACTACACGGCAGAGCCACCCCCGCCCTGATTATGGCCCTGCAGAATTCAGACTAGCTTGTTTGCAGCTGCCATGCTGCTGGGGATTCCTCAAGTTCTCATGGCACGCAACTGTTCTCGTAGCTCATCATTCTCTGGGCTGAGCTCCTCAGGCTCAGCAGCAGCAACAGCAGCCTGGACAACATACACAATACAGCGGCACCAGCAGCTTCAGGGTCACAGATACGTGCTTCAAACTTGATCATGTAGGAGCAACTGCTGAGAATGGCTTGCCTCAGTCAAAAACGTAGACAGCAGCTGGAGCTTCCAATGAAGCAGTGTCACAAATGCAGCATTAGAGCAAACACGCGAGTTAACAAGTCAGCACGTGTATCCAAGTTTCAATCTCTCATCTTCTGAGCCTGGGCTGAGCTCTTCAGGTTCAGCAGCATAAACAGCAGCATAAAGAGATGGCACAGCAGGGTGACGTCTGCTTGATAGTGACGTCCCTTCATGGCTTGACAGTGTAAGCTGCAATTGTATTCAGACTGCAAAATGAGACATGTTCACAGAGACATGTGATGCAAGCACCATCACATGCCCAGGCATGCCAAGTTTGACCCTCAATACTTACCGGCCGTCCCTTCGTTGCTGGCATGGCTGCTAGTGTCTCTCCAGCTACCTCCAGCAGCACTTTCTCAATCTCTGCATCTGTTTCTGACTCTATATCATCGTTATCTAGGGCACTGTCAAGAGCATCATTCATCATTTCTTCTATCAAACCAGCCTTAGCCATCTCTGCAACATAAACGGGACAAACTGGCTACATGGTTACTATTTCAAACAACTCTGTCCTTCTATGGATGCGGCAACCTTGCGTCACAGATGTGATTATCTCCAATGTGTCCTTGAGCACCTACCCAGAGCTAGCTGGTACATGCATCAACATCCAGCATCGCTGTCAGTGTGGAGGTAGGCCCAACCGCAGGCAAGCTGGTGCACTGGTTCTGTTCGGCTTTGAACGCAGACTGCTACACCATTGCAGTAGAGCCAGCTGCTCGCTCAACTGCTGAG
>NSMO01000712.1:0-11871 GCA_002588565.1 Coelastrella sp. UTEX B 3026
TCTTAGATTGGGAAGTGCACGCTATAAGCATATGCTAATAGCAGATCGGCAGAGGGCCAGCGTTTAGTCATTTGGGCGGTCACTCAGTGCAATCGGCGGGTTCGCGCGCACGAGGCGGGAACACCAACGCGCTCACACCGCAGCTATACATGGTCAACTACAACAACCGTACGAAGTAAGGAATTCTGGCAACTTGTAGCTTGCTCAACCACCTAGCGGCTGGTTTGTGACATCTTGAAGGCGGGCTCTCGCAAGCGACATAGTGGCAACCATACGAAACATTTTGAAGGTCGTGTCACATCACACAGCTCACTTCTTACCGTTGCAATGATCGCTGCCATGCGTTCGTTGTTGCGGGTGTGATCCCCATTCATGCCTAGAGGAGAACGCTATGTGCGTTAGAACAATATGTAGCTCAACAGTGCGTTTGTTGGCGCTACTCAGTGCGCTCTATGTCGTGACAGTCTCTACCTCGGCGAGCAGAGACAGCTGCGATGACGCTCTCAACCCTATCATCATTCTGCCGGGTAAGTAGAACATGATTATGTCTGTTTTGACAATAGTAGCGTGGCTGCACGCAGTGGCAAGAGCACCCACTGCGCCAGCCAGGTGGTTGGATGGGACTGTGAGTTACCCTTATTACGCCAAGTATACTATCAGCTGACTGCATACATAAGCTGCTTTTTGCTCACAAACGAGGAAGCGCTTGATCAAAGACCTAGCGAACAGTGCAGCTACAGCAGGCCTTCCGTGGCAGACTGGCATAGCTGGCACTGCCATACGAAATTGTGACTTCGTACTCCGCTGTGGCTTTGCTCGACGTCTCTGAGCCAGCTGCTGCTGTATTCCTGCGGTCTCGTACCAACGTAGTCGCTTTAAACCAGTATCAGCGAGTCACTTCACTGGTTCGCAACAGCAGTGGCTAGCCTGCTTTGTAAACCAACTTTTAGCAGCTTCATTGTTCAAGTCGCTGCAGCTTCACAGCTAACCACCACCAATGGTAGATCTACCAGTGCTGCTTGTCTTACACTACTACTTGATTATCTGAAACGGATGTTCAAAGCACAGCGAATCAAACCAAATTCCTGTCTGCCTGCTGCCGCTGCTGCTGCTGCTGCAGGGATAATGGGATCAGATCTGGATGTCCGGCTGATGGGCGCCCTCAGAGGCCCCTGTTCGATTCGCAGCTCTCTCATAAGCCTCTGGCCGCCCCTAAACCCGGACATAATCCGAAACCCCAGCTGCTTTAGGTACCTACTACAGCCGGTACCCTGCCAGTCCGGGACTAACAATCATTTGTCGTTATGTAACAACCCTGGCGTTATGATGTGGGTCAACTCGGGTGGCAGCGACGGAACCGATACGTTCGCGTTCAAACAAGGCGGATACGACCGACTTACGGACTATTTCCGGCGGGAGTTCGGCTACCGGCTCGGCCGTAATATGTTTGCGGTCCCGTACGATTGGAGACTCAGTCTGCAAGCTTTGGACGAATCAGGGCAGTTTGATGCGATCGTGCAGCGGATAACAGATGCTGTGAACAAGAATTGCAACAAGAAGGCTATCATTGTTGCCCACAGTATGGGGACCCTGGTGGCGCTGGGGGTTTTGCAGCATCCAAGATTTCAGCAATGGAGGTGAGGAATGATTGGCAGTGGTAAGCACTATATGAGCAGTTGCGGTGGCAACAGCAGCAGTGGCAGCACCAGTGGCAGCGGCAATGGCAGCATTCAAGATATCAGCAATGGAGGTGAGGATTGATTGGCCTAGCCCGGCAGTAGTAAACCAACAGTATGAGCAGTTGATCTGCAATGGCAGCAGCAGCAGTGGCAGCAGCGGTTGCAGCAGCAGCCGCAGCATCCAAGATACAAGCAATGGAGGTGGGGAATTCATGGCAGTAGTAATTGACAGTATAAGCAGTTGTAGTGCCACAGCAGCAGCAGCCGTATTAATGAACAGTATGAGTACTTGAGTTGCAGCAGCAGCAGTGACAGTGGCAGTGGCAGCAGTGGCAGCAGTGGCAGCAGTGGCAGCAGTGGCAGCAGCAGCAGCAGTGGCAGCAGTGGCAGCAGTGGCAGCAGCTGTGCTTGGACTACTAGCAATGGAGATAGACACTGATGCTAGTAGTACAAGTGACAGTATGAGCATTTGGTTTGCAGCAGCAGCAGAGCAAATGAATTGCAGCAGCAGCAGCAGTAAAAGCAGAAGGAGCAGCAGCGGTGGCAGCAGCAGCGGCGGCATCCACGATAACAACAATGGAGGCGAGCCATCAATGGCAGTACTACTTGACAGTATGAGCAGTTGGTTGGCAGCAGCAGCAGCAGCAGTAGGGGCAGTATGAGCAGCAGCAGTGGCAGCAGCAGCAGCAGGGGTCTGCAGCAGTGCTCCAAGTACTAGAATTGTAGATGAGGCACAACAAGTGGTACTAAGTAGCAGATGAATGAATGAATGAGCTCCGCATAGCGCTTTCAAGAGAGCGCTAGCGTAAGTTAAGGGAGGGTAATGTGTGTGTCGGGGCAACTTCACATTCCCTACCGTTAAGTAGCAGACAGTATAAGCAGCAGCAGCAGCAGTAGCAGTAGCAGTACTACAAGACACCAGCAATGCAGGTGAGGCATCAACAGCAGTAGTAATCCACTGTATGAGCAGTTGTTTTGCAGCAGCAAAGCTGTGGTGGCACCAGTGGCAGCAGCAGCGGCAGCAGCACCGCCTCAAGCACTAGAGTTGGAGATGACAACGCGTGGAACTATTAGACAGTGCGGCAGCAGCAGCAGCAGTATGACAAAAACTAGCAACGGAGGTGAGCATGAAGCAGTACTCCTTGATAGTGTGAGCAGTTGATTGGCGGCAGTAGCAGCAGCAGTAGCACGAGCAGCAGCAGCAGCAGCAGCAGCAGCAGCAGCATTGGTCACCCACAGTAAGAGCAGCAGCAGCAACAGCACCCCAATTCCAGCAGACAGGAGGTGGGATGCAACAGGCAAGCATCTCATAATACGACAGTGAGAACAGCAGCAGCAGCAGCAACACTACCCAGCACCTGCAGCAGCAGTGCCAGGCAAGACCTTCAGTAGCTGTAACATGGTCCAAGGTTTGGTTAATAGTTTGATCGGGTCTGCTAACTGTTGCTGATCACCATGATAACATTCCAACGACAAAACAAGCAGAGCTGGCAGTATATACTATAGTACTCAATATATCTTATCAGCAGCAATAGCTGGGGTTTCCAGCAAGGCATGCCCGATAAAACCTAATACGGCGCACCATTCGTTACTCATAAGCCCTGACTTTTAACAGTCTTGCTTGTTATTGACCGATATGGATTGTCTAAAACTGTCGCAGCCGTGGGTGGCCAATAGTAACTACTACTCCCAGCACTCCAAATCCAGTACTGCTTGCTGCTGCTGCTGCTGCTGCTGCTGCTGTCATTTCACAGGCAGCAGTATGTCAAGGGGTACATAGCTCTCGCACCCCCCTTTGGAGGAAGCACATACGCGATCGCAAGCAAATTGGGCGGCAACAAGATCAATCTGTTGCAGATGCTGGGAGACTTCTTTCAGCCACTGCTTAATGAAGTTATCTATCACGGATCTAAGGGGCTGCCATCCATGTTAATGTTGATGCCTTACAAGGGGATCTGGGGCAAAGACTATGTGAGTTTGTGTGTAGCAGCTGCTCGGGGCACGGCAAAGTTTGTTTTACATTGTGTGTTTGGTTTTGGGCTTGACTCTTGAAACAAAACAGGGGCAAAGGCTATGTGGGTTGATGCATAACTGCTGGGGGCGGGAGCGAAGTTTATTTCTAGTTCTTGCTACTAACGGTTGTGGGCCTGACAACCCACTATTCAACGAAGTTACTTATCACTAAGATCTAAGGGGCTGCCATCCATGTTAATGCTGATGCCGTACAAGGGAATCTGGGGCAAAGACTATGTGAAGTTGTGCATACTGGTTTTGGATCATCATGATGCTTGGGGTGGGGCGAAGTCGATTTTTATTGCGTATTTTGTATTGGGCCTGATAAGAAGCAGGGGTAAAGAGTGTCATAAGTTATATGCATAACTGATGGGGGCACGGGCGAAGTTGATTTTGTATTGCGGTCTTGGTTCTGGCCTGGATGAGAAACAGGTGCAAAGACTAAGTGGATTCATGCATAGCTGCTGGGGACGCGGGCAAAGTCAATCAATCAATACTAATATGGTTCCCCAGACTATGTGGGTTTATAGCTGCTGGGGACGCGGGCGAAGTCAATTTACTGTTGCATGGTTGTTTTGGGCTTGTTAAGATTTTGGGGCAAAGACTACGTGGGTTTATGCATAGCTGGTGGGGGCCCAGGCAAAAGTTAACTTAATTGTCATTGATAATGATGCATTGGTAAGTCATGTGATCCAGTAATGACTCAATTATGACTCATTATGAATTATGACACATTATGAATTATGACTCGATTCATAGCTGCTGGTGGCCCGGGTGTGTCTGGTTGTGGGCCTGGTAAGAAACTGGGCAGTCATTGCAGCAGGGAAGTCAGTCAGTGATGCGATTCCAATATAATATACATAACATAAAAGATAGCTCCTGCATTTTCCAAAGATAGGTTAGCCAACGGATTCACCAATGCAAGTGTCACCGTGTTTGCACAGGTGCTGGTGTCCACTCCAGCGAAGAACTACACCTTGGGAGACATGACATCGTTATTTGATGCAATAGGTGACACACAATCGGTAAGAACGCTTGTATACATAGCCACACCTTGTGCTGGAACTAGACAAAAAAGTGTTATCAACAACTGCTGACATCAATAGGGATTGCTTGCGTTTGCACTGTAAAAAAGCATTCTGCCAGGCAGGAATGGTGGACTTCAAGCTGGATTAGCAGCATTGTACGCCAACCTCAGGCAAACGGGGCAGACCAACACTGGCGGCCACTGTTTGAGGTTATATGCTGCACACCAGCTCTGCTTGCAAGCGCTTCAATATCAGGAGTTAGGATTGGGTTTTAGGGTGGAAACCAGCAGCCAATGTAACTATCTGAGCGTCTAGACAAGTTTTGTGAGTCATTGATAGATCGTCAATCTCAGCCCTTCATAAGCTTGCGAGTATATGCGTAGTGCCACTGGCCAGCCTGCAGTGACAACAGTAATGCTTGGCAACACTCTTGTTGTCCTTCACGCACATGCATCTACTGCGGTGATAGAACCACCTGCTGCTTCACCAATGGCTTGCATTGCAAATGGTTGGTTTAAAAATCATCTTTCATGTTGCGTATTTGTTTACAGGCTGAGTTGTGGGAGCAGTCACACAGCCTTGATTCATTGGTGTCCAAAGGACCAATAACTGGAGTCGAGACCTATTGCATATATGGTGGGTTTTCAGCATTCTCTTACACAGTAAACGCCAGCGTCAGCGCTGCCTACTGCTAGTGCTGTGCCAGCAGCAGTTGGTGAAGCCAGCATTTGCATTTCTGCGACCTGACAATTGTGACTGTTGTTTGAGGTCACCTCGAGACACTGCCAGCAGTAACTACAATTACTCTTGATAATTTTTTTGGCCTGTTAACAGGCCATTATAATGTTAGTACAGACCGAGTGAAACATTCAGCGCCAGTGTAACCTGCTGTTTCAGAAGGCCCGCCTCACCCATCTTGTAACGACCTCGCCCCCTCTTGCAAGCTGATTAGCTACCCTGTGGATCTGTATTCTTGCAATCTTTCCACTAGCTTGCCTTACATATACATACGGTCACCTTCTGTAGATAGATATAGCCAGAGACTAGCATCTCAACCCCCGGGGGACTTATGTACCCCAGGAAACCCATGTCCGACAAGCACGCCTGGATACATAGATGCAGTGGCTGAGCTTCAAGTTTGGAGTATGATCTCGTAGCGTCTAACACAGTCAAGAGTGTAACCTGCCCTGCATCTGCAGCTGCAAACCTGCTGACAGTAAACCCTGCAAACAAGCACGCCCCGTCGTTTGTGAAACTGGTTGTAAACGCTGTCCCTGGCACTAGCCAGCTAGTAGGCAAGCGCTTCATGAGGTTTTGTGCCTTGTTTTTGCACATTTACGTGTGCCCCGGGCGAGATCAGGGCCTTCACCAAACACCAGACCGACCCAACTTGATATGTTTTTATGAGTGGCTTGCAATCACAATGGTTATCTGCAGGTTCTGCGACTCCCACTGTGAAGCAATGGAGCTACAGAAACATCGTGAGGGATAAACCAGCACCTCCTGGCAGTGCTAATGCTGCTGTCATGGGCTTAGGAGATGGGGTGGTGAACCTTGAGTCGATGAGGCTATGCAGCAGGTGATGCCAGTGTGCTGTTTCCACCATATTCCGCTGTATTGTTCCGTCCCGACAGGGTGAAGTTCACCAACATGTGCAGTGCTTGATCGACTTCAGATGCGTTTGCAAGTAGCAAATCACCTGCAGGCAGTTTTATAGATTGTCAGGTAGCAGAACCAGAGCTGTACGGCTGATTGTGCTTAGCAAACGTGCCTCGGGCCTAAATTTGCTCTTAGTTTGCCTAGCTGAGCCAAGCGGTGAGGGCGTTACAGACGAGTTCTACTGGCAACATCCAGCCAAGCCTTGCACCAGTGCAAGCCCCACATGTAGCGTCAAATGGTCTGTGTTTGGTGCTCTGCAGGCTCACCAACAGCACCCACATATCAGAGTTAGGCACAGGTGTCGGTCACGGCAATGTGCTGTACCACCCTTCATCATTGGTGGCTATCAGGCAGGCTCTGATCAAACTCAGTAAGGGCGACTGAAGACAGTGTGATCGGACTCAATCTCAGCGATGATTGGACTCAATTCACACGGTATGAATCAAAGTGAAGTGACAACATATGACGGCATATGTTGAACTCGGTCGTATGATACGACTGATGACAGCCTATGGCAGTGCACCCCGCCGGAGCGAGAGATGTCTAAAAGCGCTTACCAAGGCACAACCAGCCGACCACACAGTGGGGCCGCCCCACGGTGGGCTGAGCAATAGATTATTAGTTTGCATGGATAGTTTGTTCATGGCATATGCATGCTACAGCCTTTCTGTGGTTGTCACACAGCTCATCTAACTTAACTTATCACCGTTGCTTGTGTGGTTGCATGTTGCTTCCATCTGATTACTTGCTGGTCAGTGTGAGCATGTCGGTAAACAGTTGATATGAAAGTTTGACTGCTGCAATGCAGTCCTGTAGCTTGTAATATAGAAGCCAGCGGGCTGTTGTGCTGCAGGGCCTGAGCCCAGAAGTTCAAGTTTTGTATCTATGAATGCTATGTTGTGAACCATTCACATTGTTGTTGAACAACAATAGCAGCTGCAAAGGCTGCCCCATGATACTGGAACTTCTAGGCTATTGTCCAGTGGTATGGACACTTTTGGGACTATAGTGGCTGTTGGCAGCTGCAACAGCTGCAGCAATTTGCATCCTGTGTGTTGAGAGCAACGGGATACCATCATCAGGACAGTTTATGCGGTATCCTGAAGCAGACTGTTCCTGGGTGTACATCGGGTGTAGGTAAGCCCATACAGCTTCTGTATGATTGTTCCCTTGGTTGTACTCGCCGACGTTATGATAAGGTTGGTGGTAGTTTTGTCTGTTGATGAAGAGCTGTTGCAGGCAGTGGCTCTGTAAACTACTTTATCTGCAACCTTTTCCGCCTCTGAAATGGGGCGTGGGGCCGATGGCCATAGTGCTATGGCTGGTGGGTAGCTTATATATATCACTACTGCAACCAGCACTCTATTTGGATTGGTACCTAGAGGCTAGTGCCGGAGCCAGGAGTTATCTCGGCCCGCATCGGTCGATTGACGTCGTTGTTGCAGCGCCCACAGGGCTTTGCTCGGCCGGCAGCGGTCGACCGATGTCGTCATTGCAGCGACCACCACCGTTGCATAATGCAGCGTCCGCCATGCTGTGCGGTGGTCCTTGAACAACATGAAGTCTGTCCAGGCACCGAAAGACAGCCGCGGCCACTGCACAGCTAAAGAACATATAGCGCGAAGCTTAGGTTGCTGCATTGATCGGATCTCGCGAGCGCCGGCGCCGCAGCTCTGCTAGCAGCGTTGACGGCGGCAGCGTTTTATTTATCGCTAACGGAATGTTGCTCTGCGTCATACCGTCCCTTGGATGATCTGGACAGCCCCACCACAGGTTTCCTTTGAAGTGTCGAGTGCAGCTGTCAGGGGTTTGCTTGTCGTGAGCTAGGCCATCCGAGCTGCCAGCACTGCGGTGGCCGAGGTCCGGGACTCCAGGTTTAAACACAGCATAACAGAAGTAAAACTTCATAATAGATTCTGAACATGATGAAAATAAGCAGGTGAAGATGCATCTAATTGACGCCCTAGCGGATCTGCATTCAGCCCTTGCACCAAAACATCCTGTGACAGGTGGTAGATGAAACAAAGAGCAATGCATAGCTAATCCACCCACACCTGTCACCCGCACCACGCTCGTACAAACACCATATCGGACCCCGGGCCTTGCCCATTTGACGGCAGCAGCGCATGTTCTAGCGCCCCACTGAGCCCTATCAACACTCTCCCAGCCAAGGGCGCCACATCTAACGCCATTTCACCGCCCTCACATTCCACCCACTCAAAACCTTGCCGTTCTGCTTCACTGTCTGCAACTGAGACACCATCTAAGCTGTATGTGTCATGGTCAGGAGCTGAAGCTTCGGCTATCACACTGCTGGTTGTGCTGCCAAGCCAGGGCATCCTGCGAGGGGACACCACACACGCAACCAGTAAGCAAGATACCCAGAAACTGCAAGGCATCCAACACTGCAGATGATTGGTCTGTACGGTTTCAAAGGTCTCTTGAAGACCAAACTGCTAACATTATGTTTGGATGCTGGCAGCGTCAGAGCTTGTCATCATGGGCAGCACAGAGAGGTCTTTGGGTGGCGACCCCCATGCATGATAGGACAGCTATTGCCAGCGCATCTGACTTGTTGCATGGCTCAGTCACTTTTACATTATACATTGTACCTGCTGTCTGTTGGCATCATGGTGGCAGTAACTGGCACATAAAGTGTCATAAATGTCAAGTAAGACATGAGTCCCAGAGCTAGAAGCATGTGCAAGTACTGCTCCAGCAATTGTCACGCAACAAGCTGTCATAATCTATGCAGGATCACCAGCACCAGCCCTATCGGTCTGATGACGCCATTGCATAAACCCTGCGCTTATCACCAGACCAAGAACACACTCGACAGCCTCTGCTATAGGCTCTGCTATAGGCTCCGCAAGTACCTAGGTCTACCTACACCCAATGACGTCTGCTAAACAAAGCAAAGCCTCCTTCCATCCCCCACTCCCTCCCAGCGCACCTTAAAGAGCCGCAGTCACTGATCTCACTGAACGTAGTCCCAGCATCGCTGCTCGTAGGGCTCCTCCTAGCAGCAGCAGACGCAGCAGCAGTTGAAGATGGCCCCACGGGCCGCTGCGGGGGCCAGAGTCTCAGCCCCCCACCATGTTCCTTGTCCCACTCTGGATTCACAAACACGAATATGCTCACTCGCCGCCCTTGTTGCTGTGGCTGCTGCTGCTGCTGCTGGCCGCCAGTCTGGCAATCTCCTGCTGCTGCTGCTGCTGCTGCTGCTGAGTCAACCACACCATTCTGCTGCTGCTGCTGCTGCTGCGTGCTGTGACTGCTGCTGCTGGTGCTAGCTGCTGCGGTAGCAGTACTGCTGCTGCTGCTCCTGCCGTCGTCCGGCAAGGCATCTCGATGGCGAGGTACAGCAGCAGCGCCTGCTGGTAACTGACACAAGCAGTACTCCGCGCTGCCCTTGCCCCGCAACCTTACAAACTCACACAGGTCGTCCTGCAAGCGAGTGAAACAGCGTGACAGTAGCAGTTTCATGCATGAACATGCATGTCTGCAGTGCACATGTAACAGTGCCGCATGCAGCTTGGAATCACCTTCGATTGCCGCAGAGCTGTGTGAAGCTGCAGGAATCCATCACACGCAGCAGTACTACCATCTAGGTGCATTCAGCACAAATGCTATTGCAGGCAGAGCACTCAAAGTGTTGGCCAGTACGCCCCTTCATACTGCCACAGTCTATGGCATGCGTTGATGACAGCAGTGCAAGAGTGCGGTGCAACAGTTGATGCAACAATTGGCGCAATGAAACACACATGGTCCGGGTATGGTTTGCTCCCGCAATGCACCCATACACTTATCAGATGCAGTCAGAGCACGTCGAGAGCACAAGATCGGTAGCTATCCAACGTAGCATCAGCCATGACGCAAGCTACCTCCTCAAGCCACACCACCAGCTACAGCAGTGGGAAAGCACCAAACAGCTAGCCACCCTCACGGACAAGCTAACAAATAGCCACCCTCACCAACAGCAGTGCAAGTGCAAGAATGCGGTGCCACAGTCAGTGCAACGAAACACACATGGTCCGGGTTCGCTCACGCAAGGCATCCATACACTTACCAGACCGAATGTCAGCGCACTTAAAGCACAATATATACAGCTATACAATGTAGTATCAATCACAACATAAGCTACCTTCAAAAGCCACACCACCAGCTACTGCAGTTGCAACACAACAAACAAATAGCTAGCCACCCTCAGAACGTACAGCTAGCCACCCTCACCTGTAGGTCCTGTAGGGCCGCCATCACAGGTGCAAACACAGCAGTGTCAGCAGGCGGTTGCCCCAGCGCCAGCGGCATACGCAGCTCACCCCACCGCTGCTGCTGCATCTGCTGGCACAGCCGCTGCTGATGCTGCTGCTGCTGTTGGAGGGTACTGCTATAGCTTGAGATGCCGTTAGTGCTGCTGTATGCTGCAGCTGCTGCTGGCCCGTTGTGTTGGCTGTGGCTGCTGCAGCTGCTACAGGGGCTGTGGCTGATTGCTGTGAGTTGTGAGCGTTGTGCTGACGTGGCTGCAGCAGCTGTTGGTGGTGATAGGACTCCCATGCCAGAGGCGCTGACAGGGTGCAGCATGCCTACAAAGACATAGTGTCAGTGATTCTCGTTGATACAGGTCAGTGTGGCTAAGTCAGCAGTGCAGAGCCCCCCATCATTTCAGCGGCATTCAGCATGGTTGTGCACAGAACGGAAAGCATAGAAAAAGGCAGACCCATGACGCAAGTTTGTACAAAGGACAGTCAGCAGGCGTAGCTGAGATGAGATGATGAAAAGCGATAGGAAGCCTGCTGCTGCATGTTAGCAGAGTGACACGTTTACACAGCATTGTGCAGGGCACGGTGTCACCGGCTCCACATGTACAGAATTCTACAGGGTTCTACGATAGCGAGCCATATCACGCCAGGGTTCAGGGGTTACGTGCTGTAGCTCTGCAGCCAATTCAAGCGAAGCAAATGGCTCCTGCACACCTTTGTGGCTCAACCGCAGTGCCTCTGCTTTGATGCGCATTGCTGCTTCCCTGCTAATGAAGTTGTCAATGACCACGTAACCGTGCTGCCTGAAGTCCTCGACTTGTAGCATAGTCATTCGTTTCAAGGGTAAGGGCGGATGCGAGCGTCTCTCAAACAAGCGACAGCAGACCTGCATGTGGAGCAAGCACCATGCAGGTGTAGGATGGCAGCTGCTATTGGGCGCAGTGCAGCGCGTCCCTGACAGAATGGGCGCACGTGTGAGCTACTAGATGGAAGCTGCCTTCTATCATCTGCCTATGCTTGCTCAGAATGGCCCAGGCTGGGCCGCCCAACAAGCCGACTAGCTGGCCCCACTGCGTTTGCCGCTTAAGGCATGAAGACCGCATTCCGCTCCCCGCAAGCTTGCTTGAAACCCTACAATGTTCGAGACTGCACTCATAGTGACCCAAGCAGGGAGAAGCGCAGCTCACCTGGAGGGGCGGGTCCCTTTGCAGCAGGTGCAAGCTGTGGGAT
>NSMO01000712.1:11881-22812 GCA_002588565.1 Coelastrella sp. UTEX B 3026
GGCTGCACGCAGTGGCAAGAGCACCCACTGCGCCAGCCAGGTGGTTGGATGGGACTGTGAGTTACCCTTATTACGCCGACTATACTATCAGCTGACTGCATACATAAGCTGCTTTTCCCTTACAAACGATGCAGCGCTCGATCAAAGACCTAGCGAACAGCGCAGATATAGCAGGCCTTCTGTGGCAGACTGGCATAGCTGTCACTGCCATACGAAATTGTGGCTTCGTACTCTGCTGTGGCTTTCCTCGACGTCTCTGAGCCAGCTGCTGCTGTATTCCTGCGGTCTCGCGTCAACGTAGTCGCTTCGATCCACTATCAGCGAGTCACTTCACTGGTTTGCAACAGCAGTGGCTAGCCTGCTTTGTAAACCAACTTTTAGCAGCTTCACGGTTTAAGTCGCTGCAGCTTCACAGCTAACCACCACCAGTGGTAGATCCACCAGTGTTGCTGTTCTTACACTACTACTTAATTATCTGAAACAGTTGTTCAAACCGCACTGAAACAAAACAGATCCCTGTCCTCCTGCTGCCGCTGCTGCTGCAGGGATAATGGGATCAGATCTGGATGTCCGGCTGATGGGCGCTCTAAGAGGCCCCTGTTCAATTCGCAGCTCTCTCATAAGCCTCTGGCCGCCCCTAAACCCGGACATAATCCGAAACCCCAGCTGCTTTAGGTACCTACTACAGCCGGTACCCTGCCACTCCGGGACTAACAGTCACTTGTCGTTATGCAACAACCCTGGCGTTATGATGTGGGTCAACTCGGGTGGCAGCGACGGAACCGATACATTTGCATTCAAACAAGGCGGATACGACCGACTTACGGACTATTTCCGGCGGGAGTTCGGCTACCGGCTCGGCCGTAATATGTTTGCGGTCCCGTACGATTGGAGACTCAGTCTGCAAGCTTTGGACGAATCAGGGCAGTTTGATGCGATCGTGCAGCGAATAACAGATGCCGTGAACAAGAATTGCAACAAGAAGGCTATTATTGTTGCCCACAGTATGGGGACCCTGGTGGCGCTGGGGGTTTTGCAGCATCCAAGATATCAGCAATGGAGGTGAGGCATGATTGGCCTAGCCCGGCAGTAGTAAACCAACAGTATGAACAGTTGATCTGCAGTGGCAGCAGCAGCAGCAGCAGTGGCAGCAGCAGTGGCAGCAGCGGTCGCAGCAGCAGCCGCAGCATAAAAGATACAAGCAATGGAGGTGGTGAATTGATGGCAGTAGTAACCGACAGTATAAGCAGTTGCAGTGCCGCAGCAGCAGCAGCCATATAAGCGAACAGTATGAGTACTTGAGTTGCAGCAGTGGCAGTGGCAGTGGCAGTGGCAGTGGCAGTGGCAGCAGTGGCAGCAGTGGCAGCAGTGGCAGCAGTGGCAGCAGTGGCAGCAGTGGCAGCAGCTGTGCTTGGAGTACTAGCAATGGAGGTAGACACTGATGCTAGTAGTACAAGTGACAGTATGAGCATCTGATTTGCAGCAGCAGCAGAGCAAATAGATCTCAGCAGCAGCAGTAAAAGCAGAAGGAGCAGCAGCAGTGGCAGCAGCAGCGGCGACATCCACAATAACAACAATGGAGGCGAGCCACCAATGGCAGTACTACTTGACACTATGAGCAGTTGATTAGCAGCAGCAGCAGCAGCAGCAGCAGCAGTAGGGGCAGTATGAGCAGCAGCAGTGGCAGCAGCAGCAGCAGCAGCAGCAGGGGTCTGCAGCAGTGCTCCAAGTACTAGAATTGTAGATGAGGCACAACAAGTGGTACTAAGTAGCAGATGAATGAATGAATGAGCTCCGCATAGCGCTTTCAAGAGAGCGCTAGCGTAAGTTAAGGGAGGGTAATGTGTGTGTCGGGGCGACTTCACATTCCCTACCGTTAAGTAGCAGACAGTATAAGCAGCAGCAGCAGCAGCAGTAGCAGTAGCAGTACTACAAGACACCAGCAATGCAGGTGAGGCATCAACAGCAGTAGTAATCCAGTGTATGAGCAGTTGTTTTGCAGCAGCAGAGCTGTGGTGGCAGCAGTGGCAGCAGTAGTGGCAGCAGCACCGCCTCAAGCACTAGAGTTGGAGATGACAACGCGTGGTACTATTAGACAGTGTGGCAGCAGCGGCAGCAGTATGGCAAATACTAGCAACGGAGGTGAGCATGAAGCAGTTGATAGTGTGAGCAGTTGATTGGCAGCAGCAGCAGCAGTGGCAGCAGCAGTAGCACGAGCAGCAGCAGTAACAGCAGCAGCAGCAGCACTGGTAACCCACAGTAAGAGCAGCAGCAGCAGCAACAGCACCTCAATTCCAGCAGACAGAAGGTGGGATGCAACATGCAAGCATCTCATAACATGACAGTAAGAACAGCAGCAGCAGCAGCAGCAGCAGCAACACTACCCAGCACCTGCAGCAGCAGTGCCAGCCAAGACCTTCAGTAGCTGTACTGCGGGTCAGGATTTGGTTAGAAGGTTGTCTGACTCTGCTAACTGTTGCTGCCACACCATGATAAACATCCAACGACAAAACCAAGCAGAGCTGGCAGTGTATACTATAGTATTAGATATATCTGATCAGCAGCAATAGCCGGGGTATCCAGCAAGGCATGCCCGATAAAACCCTGGTGCGGCGCACCATTTGCTACTCATAAGCCCTGCCTTGTAACAGTCTCGCTTGTTGTTGACCGATATGGAATTCTACACAGCGGTGGCCAATAGTAACTACTACTCCCAGCACTCCAAATTCAATACTGCTTGCTGCTGCTGCTGCTGCTGTCATTTTACAGGCAGCAGTATGTCAAGGGGTACATAGCTCTCGCACCCCCCTTCGGTGGAAGCACATACGCGATCGCAAGCAAACTGGGCGGCAACAAGATCAACTTGTTACAGATGCTGGGTGACTTCTTTCAGCCACTGCTTAATGAAGTTATCTATCACGGATCTAAGGGGCTGCCATCGATGTTGATGTTGATGCCATACAAGGGAATCTGGGGCAAAGACTATGTGAGTTTGTGTGTAGCTGCTCAGGGCACGGCGAAGTTTGTTTTACATTGTGTGTTTGGTTTTGGGCTTGACTCTTGAAACAGGCTATGTGGGTCAATGCATAACTGCTGGGGGCATGCGCGGAGCTTATATTTAGTTCTTGTTATGTTGTGGGCCTGATACCCCACTATTTAACGAAGTTATTTACCACGAATCCAAGGGGCTGCCATCCATGTACTAATGTTGATGCCGTACAAGGGGATTTGGGGCAAAGACAATGTGAGTTTGTGCATACATGTGGTAGCTGCCGAGGGCCCGGGGGAGGTTGATATTCATTATGGCTTGTTTGGTTTGGGGCCTGATAACAAACATGGGGCAAAGACCATATGAGTTTACGCACATCTGCTGGGGGCACGGGTTTGATAAATAGGTTTAACCTATGCATTGCTTGTGTGCTTGGGCCTGATAAGAGGCAGGGCCGCTGAGACATAGACAAGTTGATTGCAGCAGGGTACTGTCACTGATGCCAATCCACGCTTGACCGTCAAGTATGTGTGTTTTCACCACTCAGCAATGCCTTCAAAACAGTTTCACGGCAATTCTGCACCGAGTGCTGCTTGGGGACTCTGTAGAGCGCAAGAGCTAGGGTAGCTATGCAACTAGATTCCTGGCTGTGTTATTTACTTATCAGTGCAAGTATTGCTTTCAACTGATCAGGGTTTAGGTTCTTTCTGCCATTGTTTTCACCTACTTTTGCGCCTGTTCACTGTTGGTGCAGAAGTTCCTGTCTATGTATGGGCTCACCAGCACAAATTTGATTTACCTTGATTCGCTGTTTCGCAGGTGTTGGTGTCCACTCCACAGAAGAACTACACTTTGGGAGATATGACATCGTTATTTGATGCAATAGGTGACACACAATCGGTAAGAGCACTTGTATACCTAGCCAAAGCTTATGCTGGAGATACAAGCAACAATCACTGTAAATCAACTGTTAATTCAATGCAGGTTGCTTGTGTTTAAAATAGCAAAGCAATCTGCCAGGCAATGTTGGACTAGAAGCTGATGAGCAGTAGTGTATGTTCACCTCCGCTGAGCGGGCCTGTACAGAGCCACAATTTAAGGTTACATGCTGCACACTAGCTCTGCTTGCAACCGCTTCAATATAAAGAGTTAGGATTGGGTTTTAGGGTCGACACCAGCGGCCAATGTAACTATCTGAGCGTCTAGACAAGTTTTGTGAGTCACTGATAGATCGTCAATCTCAGCCCTTCATAAGCTTGTGAGTAGATGTGTAGTGCCAATGGCCAGCCTGCAGTGACAACAGTAATGCTTGGCAACACTCTATCCATCTATCTAACCTTCATGCACATACATTGACTGCGGTGACAGAACCGCCTGCTGCTTCACCAAGGGCTTGCATTATATGGTTGCTTTCATGTTGTGTATTTGTATACAGGCTGAGCTGTGGGAGCAGTCACACAGCCTTGATTCATTGGTGTCCAAAGGACCTATAACTGGAGTCGAGACCTACTGCATATATGGTGGGTTTTCAGCATTCTCTTACACAGTAAACGCCAAGCGTCAGCGCTGCCTACTGCTAGTGCTGTGCCAGCAGCAGTTAGTGAAGCCAGCATTTGCATTTCTGCGATCTGACAATTGTGACTGTTGTTTGAGGTCACCTCGGGGCACTGCCAGCAGTAACTACAATTACTCTTGA
This sequence comes from Coelastrella sp. UTEX B 3026, assembly GCA_002588565.1. Classification (NCBI taxonomy): domain Eukaryota; kingdom Viridiplantae; phylum Chlorophyta; class Chlorophyceae; order Sphaeropleales; family Scenedesmaceae; genus Coelastrella; species Coelastrella sp. UTEX B 3026. The sequence continues at coordinate 16,567 of NSMO01000712.1, forward strand.
TAATCTTTTTGGCCTGTTAACAGGGCATTATAATGTTAGTACAGACTCTGTGGAACATTAAGCGCCAGTATAACCTGCTGTTTCAGATGGCCGGCTTCACCCATCTTGTAACGACCTCGCCCCCTCTTGCAAGCTCATTAGCTACCCTATGAAGCTTTCTTCTTGCAAATCTTTCCACTAGCTTGCCTTACATATACATACGGTTACTATCCATAGACAGATATAGCCAGATACTAGCATTCCAACCCCCGGGGGGCTTATGTAACCCCAGGAAACCCATGTCGGACAAGCACGCCTGGATACATAGATGCAGTGGCTGAACTTGACGTTTGGAGTATGGTCTCGTAGCATCTAACAGAGTCAAGAGTGTAACCTGCCCTGCATCTGCAGCTGCAAACCTGGTGACAAAAAACCCTGCAAACAAGCCGCCCTGTGATTATGAAACTGGTTGTAAACGCTGTCCCTGGCACTAGCCAGCTAGTAGGCAAGCGCTTCATGAGGTTTTGTGCCTTGTTTTTGCATTGACGGGTTTTAACGGGCAAGATCAGGTCCTTCACCAAACACATCAGACCGAACCAACTTGATGTGCTATAATGAGTGGCTTGCAATCACAATGGTTGTCTGCAGGTTCTGCGACTCCCACTGTGAAGCAATGGAGCTACAGAAACATTGTGAGGGACAAACCAGCACCTCCTGGCAGTGCTAATGCTGCTGTCATGGGTTTAGGAGATGGGGTGGTGAACCTTGAGTCGATGAGGCTATGCAGCAGGTGATCCTGATATGCTGCTTTCAGCGTATGCTGCATTGGTCTGTCCCGACAGGGTGAAGTTCACCAGCATGTGCAGGGCTTGATTTAGTTCAGTTGCGCTGTCAAAAGCAAATCCCCTGCAGGCGGTTTTATGACTTGTCGAGTAGCAGAACCAGAGCTATAGTGCTGGTGGTACTCGGCAGTTTTCTACTGCCCCCCTCCCCCCTTGATTTGCTTTCAAGCCCTTGATTTGCTCTCAAATTGCCTGTTTGATCCCAATCGTGAGAATGTTATAGACATAGTTTTACTGGCAATCAGCCAAGCATGGCACCGGTGCAAACTCCACATTTTTTTGTGCACTGTGCTCAATAGTGTGTGTTTGGTGCTCTGCAGGCTCACCAACAGCACCCATATTTCAGAATTAGGCACAGGTGTCGGTCACGGCAATGTGCTGTACCACCCATCATCATTGGTGGCTATCAGGCAGGCTCTGATCAAACTCAGTAAGGGCGACTGAAGACAGTGTGATCGGACTCGATTCTTAGCGATGATTGGACTCAATTCACACGGTATGAACCAAAGTGAGTGACAACATATGACGACATATGAACTCGGTCGTATGATACGACCGATGACAGCCTATGGCAGTGCACCCCGCCGGAGCGAGAGATGTCTAAAAGCGCTTACCAAGGCACAACCAGCCGACCACACAGTGGGGCCGCCCCACGGTGGGCAGAGCAATAGATTATTTAGTTTGCATGGATAGTTTGTTCATGGCATATGCATGCTACAGCCTTTCTGTGGTTGTCACACAGCCCATCTATCACCGTTGCTTGTGTGGTTGCATGTTGCTTCCATCTGATTACTTGCTGGCCAGTGTGAGCATGTCGGTAAACAGTTGATATAAAAGTTTCACTGCTGCGATGCAGTCCTGTAGCTTGTAATATAGGAGCCAGCGGGCTGTTGTGCTGCAGGGCCTGAGCCCGGAAGTTCAAGTTTTGTATCTGTGAATGCTATGTTGTGAACCAACAACAATAGCAGCTGCAAAGGCTGCCCCATGATACTGGAACTTCTAGGTCATCGTCCTATGGTTTGGGCACTTTTGGGACTATAGTGGCTGTTGGCAGCTGCAACAGCTGCAGCACTTTGCATCCTGTGTGTTGAGAGCAACGTGATACCATCATCAGGACAGTTTATGCGGTATCCTGAAGCAGACTGTTCCTGGGTGTAAGTCGGGTGTAGGCAAGCGCATTCAGTTTCTGTTTGATTATTCCCTTTGTTGCACTCGCCAAGGTCATGGTAGGCTGGTGGTAGTTTTGTCTGTTGATAAATAGCTGTTGCAGGCAGTGGCTCTGTAAAGTACTCGATCATCATCACTACTGCAATTGGCTTGGTACCTAGAGGCCCTCAGGGTAGGGCCGGAGCCAGGAGTTAACTCGGCCCGCATCGGTCGACCGACGTCGTCGTTGCAGCCACCACCAACGCTGTATGATGCAGCGTGCCCATGCTGTGCGGTGGTCTTTAAACATTTCATGGAGCCTCTTCGGGTACCATAAGACAGCCGCGGCCATTGCACAGCTAAAAGATATAGCGTGATGCTTAGTCGCTGCAACAATCGGATATCGCGAGCGCCGCAGCTCTGCAAGCAGCGTTGACGGCGGCAGCACTTCATCTACCGCTGACGGACTGGTGCCGATCCGGTCGGATGACGCGGCGTCATACCGCCACTTAACAGAAGTAAAAACTTGGATGATCTCGACAGCCCCACTGGGCGCAGGTTTCCTGCCCACTGTCGAGTGCAGCTGTCAGTGCTTTGCTTCTCATGACTCACGATGGCCTAAGCTAGGCCATCCGATGCGGCAGCTGCCAGCACTGTGCTCGCCGATGGGACCAAGTCTGAATACAGCAGATGAAGATGCATTTACTTGACGCCCTAGCGGATCTGTATTCAGCCCTTGCACCAAAACACCCCGTGACAGGCGGTAGATGAACAATAGCAGCAATGAAAGCCAAATTACCCACGACTGTCACCCGCACCACGCTCGTACAAACACCATATCCGACCCCGGGCCTTGCCCATTCGACGGCAGCAGCGCATGTTCTAGCGCCCCACTGAGCCCTATCAACACTCTCCCAGCCAAGGGCGCCACATCTAACGCCATTTCACCGCCCTCACATTCCACCCATTCAAAGCCTTGCCGTTCTGCTTCACTGTCTGCCACTGAGACACCATCTAAGCTGTATGTGTCATGGTCAGGGGCTGAAGCTTCGGCTATGACACTGCTAGTGGTGCTGCCAAGCCAGGGCATCCTGCGAGGGGACACGACACACGCAACCAGTAAGCAAGATACCCAGAAACTGCAAGGAATCCAATACCGCAGATAATTGGTCTGTACAGGTTCTAAGGTCTCTTGAAGGCCAAACTGCTAACATTATACCTGCTGTCTGTTGGCATCATGGTGGCAGTAGCTGGCACATAAAGTGTCATATATGTCAAGTACGACACGAGATCCAGAGCTAGAAGCATGTGCAAGTACTGCTCCTGCAATTGTCACGCAACAAGCTGTCATAATCTATGCAGGAGCACCAGCACCAGCCCTACCGGTCTGATGACGCCATTGCATACACCGTGCGCTTATCACCAGACCATGTACATGCTCAACAACCTCCACTTTAGGCTCTAAAACTACCTAGTAGGTCGACCTGCACCCAATGACGTCTGCTAACACAAGCAACGCCTCCCTCCATCCCTCCCGAGCGCACCTCAGAGAGCCGCAGTCACTGATCTCACTGAACGTAGTGCCCGCATCGCTGCTCGTAGGGCTCCTCCTAGCAGCAGCAGACGCAGCAGCGGTTGAAGATGGCCCCACGGGCCGCTGCGGTGGCCAGAGTCTCAACCCCCCACCATGTTCCTTATCCCAATCTGGATTCACAAACACGAATATGCTCACTCGCCGCCCTTGTTGCTGTGGCTGCTGCAGCTGCTGGCCGCCAGTCTGGCAATCTCCTGCTGCTGCTGCTGCGTCAACAACACCATTCTGCTGCTGCTGCTGCGTGCTGTGACTACTGCTGCCGGTGCTAGCTGCTGCAGTAGCAGTACTGCTGCTGCTGCTCCTGCCGTCGTCCGGCAAGGCATCTCGATGGCGAGGTACAGCAGCAGCGCCTGCTGGTAACTGACACAAGCAGTACTCTGCACTGCCCTTGCCCCGCAACCTTACAAACTCACACAGGTCGTCCTGCAAGCGAGTGAAACAGCGTGACAGTAGCAGTTGCATGAATGAACGTGCATGTCTGCAGTGCACATGTAACAGTGCCGCATGCAGCTTAGAATCACCTTTGATTGCCGCAGAGCTGTGTGAAGCTGCATGACTCTAGCACGCACAGCAAGAGTATCATATAGGCGCATTCAGTGCAGACGCTATTGCAGGCAAGGAACTTAAAAATGTTGGCCAGTATGCCACCTCAAACTGCCAGTGTCCTATGGCGTGCGTTGATGACAGCAATGCACGAGTGTGGTGCACCATATAATGCAACAGTGGGTGCGACAGTCAGTGCCACAGTTGGCGCAACAGTTGGTGCAACAATGGGGGCAACATTCAATGCAAGGAAACACACATGGCCCGGTTTCAGGTCTGCGCCCGCAAGGCATCCATACACTTATCAGATGCACTGCGAGCACACCGGCAGCACAAGAGATATAGCTATCCAACGTAGCATCAGCCATGACGTAAGCCACCTCCTCAAGCCACACCACCAGCTACTGCAGTGGGAAAGCACCAAACAGCTAGCCACCCTCACCGACAGCAGTGCAAGGGTGTCATGTCACAGTCAGTGCAATAAAACACACATGGTCCGGGTTGTGGTTGGCTCCCGCAAGGCATCCACCTATCAGATGCAATGCGAGCACGACAAGAGCACAAGGTACGGCTAAACCAAACAATGTAGCATCAGCCACACCGTAAGCTGCCTCCTCAAGCCACACCATCGGCTACAGCAATTAGAACAGCAAGAACATACAGCTAGCCACCCTCACCTGTAAGTCTTGTAGGGCCGCCATCACAGGTGCAAACACAGCAGTATCAGCAGGCGGTTGCCCCAACGCCAACGGCATACGCAGCTCACCCCACCGCTGCTGCTGCATCTGCATGCACCCATCCTGCTGGCACAGCCGCTGCTGATACTGCTGCTGTTGCAGGTTACTGCTATAGCTTGAGAAGCCGTTAGTGCTGCTGCTGTATGCTGCAGCTGCTGCTGGCCCGTTGTGTTGGCTGTGGCTGCTGCAGCTGCTACAGGGGCTGTGGCTGATTGCTGTGGGTTGTGAGCGCTGCACTGGCGTGGCTGCAGCAGCTGTTGGTGGTGAGAGGACTCCCATGCACAAAGCACTGACCGGGTGCAGCATGCCTAGAGAGACAGAGAAAAGAAAGACAACGAGTGACTTCTGTCAGAACAGGTCAGTGTGGCCGACTCAGCATTGCAGAGCCTGTCATTGTTTCAGCGGCCGACATAACTGGCAAATTTTGGGTGACCGTCAGGGCACTCTCAAAACTGTGCAAGGTCTGGGTCCACAGCGCCTGTGCCACAATCCCCGCACCATCAGAATTAAGCACAGCAGATTACAGTAGCCCATGTAAGTTGTGTAAGCTGCTGGCTGAGGGCTACATATGTGGTGTATAAACAGAGTACAGGATGGACATGGCAGCACCGTGAGATATGACGACAGAATGTACAGCACAGAAAAAGGCAGACCTATGACTCAAGTTTGTAAAAAGGACAGTCAGCAGGCGCAGCTGAGTTGAGTTAATGAAAAGCGATAGAAAGCCTGCTGCTGCATGCTAGCAGAGTGACACGTTTACACAGCATTTTGTAGGGCACAGTGTCACCGGCTCCACATGTACAGGCTTCTACAGGGTTCTACCATAGCGAGCGATACCACGCCAGGGTTCAGGGGCTACGTGCTGCAGCTCTGCAGCCAATTCAAGCGAAGCAAATGGCTCCTGCACACCTTTGTGGCTCAGCCGCAGTGCCTCTGCTTTGATGCGCATTGCTGCTTCCCTGCTAATGAAGTTGTCAATGACCACGTAACCGTGCTGCCTGAAGTCCTCGACTTGTAGCATAGTCATTCGTTTCAAGGGTAAGGGCGGATGCGAGCGTCTCTCAAACAAGCGACAGCAGACCTGCAGGTGGAGCCAGCACCATGCAGGTGTAGGATGGCAGCTGCTATTGGGCGCAGTGCAGCGCGTGCCCAACAGAATGGGCGCACGTGTGAGCTACTAAATGGAAGCTGCCCTCTATCATCTGCCTATGCTTGCTCAGAATGGCAGCCGACTAGCTGGCCCCACTGCGTTTGCCGCTTAAGGCATGAAGAACGCATTCCGCTCCCCGCAAGCTTGCTTGAAACCCTACAATGTTCGAAACTGCACACATAGTGACCCAAGCAGGGAGAAGCGCAGCTCACCTGGAGGGGCGGGTCCCTTTGCAGCAGGTGCAAGCTGTGGGAT
>NSMO01000713.1:0-16562 GCA_002588565.1 Coelastrella sp. UTEX B 3026
GGCATCAATCGGGATGCGGTGGCGCCTCGCATAGTTCTGCTTTACACCTACGGGTACAAACAACACAGCACGGCTCACGCATTTCATCAGGTAAGTAGACCACTCAACTACACCATGGCTTATAGTACTTTTGACTTGACTGGCAGTTAGCGGACTTTATGCCCACTGCGTTTTTGTGACACACTGCCAGTGGCAGGAGCTGAAAAGCATAAAATGCATGCAATTTTTTATTTGCCCAACAAGGCTGCAGCATCTCAACAGCCCACCTGCGAGTTCCCTGCCAAAAAAAATGTCCCAAACAAGCTGCTGCATGTATGTGTAAAACAGTGGCAATGCAAAACCAACTCAAGCCCAGGGTGCTGTGGACCACTTCCACCTAGCTATGCTCGGGCTCCTTGACAGCACTCCAACAACTGCCTGCTTACCTGTCAGGAAGGCATGTGTGAAGTAAAACCCACTGATCCAGAAGACCGCTGGGGGCCCATGTGCGATCCATTTGTCCATCATATCCAATCGAGCTTCTAGATCAGCCATGTAACTGCCCAAAGGCTTCAAGCTGGGGTAGCTGGCCGACATCCAACTGGCAGGAACCCTGCATGCAGCACATCAATATCCATACCCGCTACATCAGTAAGAACATGCGCAACATTCAGCTCAAGGTAACTCCAGTACTCCAGTAAGAATGCACTCCCTTCAAATGGGGAGATTATTAACGCCAACAACCACCGTGGATCTGTTGAAGAGATCTGCACTGCGCACAGACAACATGCAGCACTAAACTTTACATCTGCTTGTGCACCGAACTTATGAGATTTCAGCGGGAGAAAGCGAGAAAACATATGATGGATACCTCATCATTCAGGATGGTACTTTCGACACCCAATAGTAGCAGAATTTGACTGTCTGGACATGCTTGCAAACGAAGGCGTCAGCAGTGCTCATTGAGCCGGCTAGGTATGCACATAAAAGGCCTACGGTGCTATCAATCAGCAGCACTGCAGCATCAGCCACATGTTTGGCGAGGCAGTTGATACTAATGAAGAACAGCAACCGTCCAGAAGCCTCATGCCTACTGCAGTCGTACCTGTTGTCATACATAGCTGTTGCCACCTTCTCCAGCTCATCAGACATCAGCACCAGACCTGCAGGTGTGTGCAGCATATGACTATCAACACAAGGTGTGCAAACCAGCAACTGCAGCTGCAGCGGCTGCCACACGCAACTTGGGGAATACAAGCATTGTGTAAGCAATTCACATGCCGGATAAGCAATACACATGCCACTTAGAAAACAAGTACCAGGGAAGCATCACACATGCCAGTCAATCAATCACACAATCAGAAGTGCCAGATAGGTATACTCTTATATTCAGTAGGGTAGTCCCAAAGATGCTGCAGGGCTGGTACAGATGTATGGGCAACAACTAACTACTACTGCGAGGAGGGTTGACTGCTGACGGCTTAGGTTGCCTGCTGTGGCCTATGAACAGCAGAGAACGTACTCTACTCTCTGTATGATAAGCTCAGCATACTTCCAGCCAGTTTTGTGCAGGTGGTGTTGAACCTGGTGCCAGGGGCCCACCTTTGATTGCTTTTTGCAGCTGCACCAAGCTTGTGTGCATTGTGATGATGAGCCTGTTAAACCGCACCAGTTCCTGACATAACACTGTGTTCAGAGACTCGTGGTAATCAACAGGGTACCTGCAGTCATTTTGAGATACTCTTGAGACTCGTAACCTCCTTTTGAGGCGGCATGCAACTGGCTATGACAGACCTGACGTAAAACTGGAGTTTGCTCTCACATGCAGAAGCTTGGAACTGGCAGTGATGCGGCAGTCAGGCATTGTTGGTTATCAGAACCTAAGAATGGCCTTAACAAGGCAGAAACACACAATCTGTGTTAACCTTTTGGACTTTGAGCACAAAACGTCTTGTGTCTGGGTGCTGGCTGATGCCTGTTTATTACAGCTACGCCCTGTGATATCCGGTCGGCCAGATGCGGGCGTCCTACAACCCGCTGTACTGGAGTAAGTTACAACGTGCTGAGTGCAATCATCTTTGCAGTGCTGCTGGGCCACTACAGCTGATACCCGAACAGTTAGCACAGTCAAGCATACTGAAGCACACCCTTACTTGTATCTAGCAGCTTCAATATCAAAAGGCGCCCGCAATCTGCCATCCAACTCTGCAGCGAGCTGCAGCAGCAATGCATCCCTGCTTGTGCCTCCACTGGCACCACCAGCTGTGCCACCTGTGCCCTGGGTGGCTAACAAGCTGTCTAGCAGCTGGTTGGTCTCCTGCTGGTCTTTTGTGATGTCTGCATTGGGGTGCAACCCATACACCTGGTGCAGGGCAAGTAACAACGTGATTAGAACCCAGATGCAATGGTTGTGCAAAAAGCAATCGGCTGAAAAGACCCCTGCATCCGCGCAGATGCTCATGGTATGTACATCTTTGGGCAGGCAACCACACATCCACAGACGTTTGCCTGCTACCCTGCATCCTGATACACTGTGGGCTTAGATTTGGATTCGATTTTGCTGCAACACTTTTGCGCACCAACGCTGCCTGCAGCCCTACAAAATATAATAGCACAACCACAGTGCTTCTGGTGCAAATGAACTCAGCTGAATGAACAACGTGCGACAAGTTGTGACACACCTCAGGTGGCGCGTCCAGCGGCAGGGCTTTAATAAAGCTTATGTAATGTTCCAGTGGCCCTTCAGATGGCGCTGTATACACCTCACACCCAGGTGCATTGCTGAATGTGTAGCCCTCCTCAAAGATTGACTCATTGTAGAATAACTCCAGGATTGATGCCAGAGTCCGACGATCATGAGCATCAGTCACACGGCCACCGTAGTTGCATTCACCAGTCAAATAGCGCAGGGCCTGCGGGCACTCACAAAGAAACAGCGCCGCCATTTGGCAATCCCCACACCTAAGCAAGCGTCAGCAAGTTTCCCACAAGGTCGCTACAGACTAGATAGTGCAGGACTGACATCCGAGTCACCATGCCAGATCACACAGACAGCAGCTCCTGATATAGGGGCCATAGACTGCAACAGGTCTCACAAGGCATCAGAACCCATGCATCAAGTGCCTGGTCCTGAGACTGTAAGCGGCCAATGCTAGCATAGAATACGTTACTGACAAGTTACTACTGTTCCCACCTTGAGTGGCAGCAGATCTGGTGACTCGTTCAGAAACATCAGTAGCTGTCTGGCACTGATGGAGAAGTCAGGTGCACTGAACTGGTATGGCACATTCCAGCCCAGGGGTCCAAACTTCAAGCGCTCCTGTATGACAGACAGCGACATAGAGGTACAGAAGAGAGTCACAATACCCTGAAACTCAAAGACATATCACAGCAGGCGACATTGCAAGATTGGGGTTAGCCTGCACAGCAATGATCCCATGTAGGCTCCTTGCTAATCTGCAATAGGCATGCATTGCATCAACAACCTCAGTCATACAAAGTCAAAGCAACCAACTACACAGCCGCTGGGCATTGCCACGGCTTTGCACGTACCTGGACCGATGCATGGAAGAAGCACAGCCCAAACAGCAGCTTCTTGAACTCCCCCGGGCGCTGACACCCGTTGAAGAAGTTCTGGTCGCTGACAGGGTCAGTCAAGTAGCTACCCATCAGGTTCTGCCTCAAGCCTTTCGGAGGATCATTAGTCATCTTGATACCGGATTGTAGCACAGATATCGGGAACTCATTGCTAGGATAGCTGGTTAGCCATAACCTGAAGCCAGGGTTCGTGTTTTCTGGCGTTAGAGTCTCACAGATGCGTTCCAGGGTCGGCATCCATGAAACTGCAAGGTGGCAGTTTTGCAGGACTACCCAACCGCCACGCGCTTGTGCTGCTTCTATGAGCTTGGCTGCTTTGGGACCTTGGCCCTGGCCTAGAGATATGCTGTCAACCTGCGGTATTGTCAACACAAGATACGATACAATGAAACATCACCATCAACATCTGAGACAGTACTCTTCACAACCAGTAGTAGCAGATTCAGAGCTATAAGGTAAAGCAGATAGAAGCATGAAGCATGAAGCAGGTAAGCATCTAAGCATAGAATGACTTTGCAGGAGATATGTTCAGGGCCATCCAGCGACAGATGCTCTCACTATACAATCAGAACACATAAACATAGGTTCAAGCAAGTGCGCAGTGCCATGGGTGCACCAGGCGTTGCAGAGACTTCAGAGACTTCACTGCAATGAGGTATGTAAGGAGTATGCACAGCAGCTTGCAGACCATAGACATCAATGAACGGATGTCATACCTGCATCTTCATGCCATCAGCATACTTCAGCAGCGTGCTCATTGGGTCGCTACCCGGCGAAAGCACAAATATCAGCGGTGTCGTGGCATTGCTATCCTTGAAGCATCTGTCAATATCCAAAGGTGGCGGCTCCACGAATCTCTGGCCCATAGATGACTTGACGAAATCATGGAGGCCGGCTGTCAGCTTGTCTGGCCGCAGGACACGTAACAGCAGTAGCCGCTGGAAGGCGTCTAGCTTAGTAGACCAAGGGGCGGGTAAGGGCGCTGATACTGGATCAGCTGCATCATACACAGCCTGCACACATCACACAAGTGGGAAATGAACACAGAGTAATGCTCAACAAGCTGTGCATCTGCCAATCCAGCATGCTGGTTATGCGCATCACCACGCTGCATGGGGCAAGTGCACAAGTTAGTGGCACAGATGGAACACACCCAGACACCATGAATAATACTGTAATCAGGTGCATGAGGCCTGACTGTACCGCACCTTGAAGCCCTCCAGACCTTCCCTGAAAGATGCCTCGAGTCCTTCAAAGCCATGGACATCAGAGCTCAGCCGCACCAGCTCACCCCACAGCTTGTCCGTCAGCCAGGTGGACGGATTAGGGGGAGGCTCACTGCTGCCAATGCCACCTGCATGCAGGCAACACCGTTTGCATGTGTAACAACGCGCCACTACTGTGGACCAAGCCATCCTGGCTCCTCAGACATCAGATGCTGCAGCGTTTGCTGCTTGACAAATGTCAGCAATCCCTTAAGCAGCCCAGCTATGAAGATTATTCAGACAGTCACTACTGTTCTGAGCCATGAGACAGACCGACGACACTGCCTTAGGCATTACCTGTCAGCAGAAATCTCAACTGACTCCAGTCCAATGACTTGTGTATGTGGGCTTTGAGGTGCACAGTCATCAGGAAGGCAAATAGCAGCTTGTCCTTTTCAAACAGACTGCGACACACCTGTGGTTACACAAAGGAGCACGGTTGGCTTCGATCCCATGCCAACTGTCAAATAGATAAGACACATGTGCATCGGTGTGTGCATGCACTTTCCTACCATACAAGAAAAGGTGGTACAGCAAACATATTCCTTATGCCTTTTCACTGCAACCACTTGACATGGCACCGGTGCGCACCGGTACCTGGACATACCAACTGTACTGGAGGCGTGGCACCAGAGAGCTGACTAGCCCAGTGGTTGCATGATACCCATCACACCCGGCCCCACCGCAGCAATCATACGTGGCTTACCTGGACATACCGACTAGAACAAACTATGATCTGCAGTAGAACTTCACCCTCTAAGACGGTGACCTCCACACCCAGTAGCAATTAATCAACGCCAACTGCACTGGAGGTGTTGCAACAGCAGACCAATCAGCCCGGTGGGCCTCGTGCATGATATCTCACAGCAGGCAACACAGCAGCAGTCCATACCGCACCTGGACATACAAACTGTACTGAAAGTGTGACACCAAGTTGTCAATCCTCTTGTTGAGCTCCCTAGCTTTGTCAGCTTTGTCAATGGTGTCCTCAAACAGGCTCACAAACCAAGCCAGGCTGTACTGATACATTGGCTCGATAGCAGCCAGCTCACTGATCACAAAGAACAGGACTGACACCACTTGGGCTACAGGTTTGTAGCCTGCACAGAAGAAGCACAAAAGCCAGGCAATAGTTTGTGCACCAGGTCCTATAGATACCAGGTCTGCATCCCAAGACCTGGTGTCAGGCAACTGTGCGGCTGGCAGAGTACGGTGTCTGTCAAGAGCTGGTGTCTGTCAAAGGCGGCTGGCTAATGCTTTGACTGCAGCTAACATTTTGCTGCCCTACAACTACGCATGGTGTGGCAGCGTAAGTGGGTGGGCTTGGGATATGCAACAGCTGGAACATGGCAGAATGGCTTCGTATGTGACATGGCCATGGAGGTGAGACAAAAAGCACAGCCTGCACGTGTGGGTCAAAGCAGCTCGAAGCGACATGTCAGCACCTGCTCTAGCTTCATCAATCTTCTTCTCTGTCCGCTCAGCGACTTGCTGCTTGTGGCCAATCTCATTTGAGAGAGCCTTGCTGCTGCTGATTACGTTGATGGCAGTTTCATCTTCCAAGATGTTACCCTCACTGGATGATAACACAGCAATGATCTTGTCCTGCACACAGACAGGAGGAACACAGTCAGTATGTCATAAATGGCAGGTGAAAAACACAAACTTAGCACTGTGTTGCACTGTGAATACGGACTTCCATGCAGACGCACAGCTCAGTCCCGACCAAGTGAACCACCATGAGGATATCGCTGTAACATCTGCCTCAAGACCAACAGTCTGCACACTGCACACTCCTATCAAAGTGGACTTTGGACACATCTCATGGGCACCCACCTCAATCTCCTTGAGCTGCCGAGCATTTTCTGCTCCTGCCAGCACAAGTCGTGCCTTCTCCTCTTCTAGTTCTGGCCGTTCCTTTGCCACTACTATGCCCAGCAGCTGGTCCTCAAGACCCTCACGGGTGATGCCAAAGTTTAGCAGAGTGACCTGCAAGACACATGGCAGACACAACCAGGCAACAATGCAGGTGGCAGAGTTTGCTGGGGCTGCTGTGTATTGGTCTGAAGCCTAAGCAGCGGCCTGTGGACTCCCAACCAACACTCCTGGAGCATAAACCGTGGTACATCAAGTTCTGATGGTTTAGGACAGCACCTGCATTGCAGGGCTGCGAACAAAAACACATGCAAGTGGCATTGGGAACATTCACCAAGCCCACGAGTGCTTTTTACCTACAAGGCCAGAACCTGAAAGAAGCAACCATGTTCTGGCCCATGTGTCGATATGTGTGCATGTTGATTGCAGCACGAGTCCCCGTACCTTGACACTAACTTCCGGCAGGTAGTGTGGTGACCTGAGTTTGGTTGTCATGTACAGTCTGAAGCTGCTGCTGTACTCCAGCGTAGAGTCTCCCAGCCTGATGCAGTTGACTCCTCCCTGCACAGGGACATACAAGGCGATACAACAGGTCAGGTCAGCCATGCGTGGTGACATGCTGGAGGCAGAATCTGCAGCATTTCAGTAACAGCATGGGGTTCTGCTGATCAGCTGGAGGCCTTATGAACAGTATCTTTGGCACTGTTGACACATATTGAGAATATGAGAAGCACTTGTGCTGCTGGTGACAGGAACACATGAGATGTTGACACAGTAATCAGGATGAATGTCAAGCCTGCTTCTGCTGCACCAGCTATGCCGGCATGTTGAAAACTAGCTACGATGCGGCAAAAACAGTGTACATATATGATCACCAACCTGCTTGAAGATTGCTTTCAGCAGCAGCGGCTCCAGTATGGGGTCCAGCTCTTCCCCAACATCCTCTATCAACACTGGGAAGCCAAACTGCACTGCATTTTCAAGCTGGCGAATGATGTCACCACCACCAGAAAGCTTCACAACCTCAAGTTGATGCTTCTTTTCCATAGTCTTGACCCACTTGTTGGCTTGGCCCTACATCACGGTGTCAGTCACCAATCCGAACAGCTCTCAGCTCATGCTTCTGTAATGCTTTGGCAACACAACAGGACCACAGGCTCGGTGCAGCCAGCATGTGTAAAAAGAGGCCAGCAACCAGGCTGACTGCACCAAGGTCAGGTTTGCAGTGAATACTGCACTGAAATATTATACTGTAGTGCTCTCGGTGGCATCCTGTACCTGGGGGTCAATCATCAGAGGCCAGCGCCTGGCTTTGCTGATCACAATGGCGTTGTCAATGCTGAGACTGTCATTAGGCAGCCCATCCAGCAACCAACCCCTGATTGTAACAGGCTGCCCAAGCACGGTTACCAGCTTGAAGTGTTCACTGCAGGGGATGGATGCAGACCTGTAGGGGCAACACACAATGCAGCAACCATTGTAACAAGTGGGCCTGTGGCAGTGCACATGGCACACGTTATGAACTGCGCAACGGACATAACAGCAAAAACAGAGGCTGAGCGCTTGACTGAATCTCATTTGGTCTGATCCTTTGGAGGTTACAATTGGTTTCCTATTGGGTGTGGAGTGTAGCGTTCTAGATGGTGAGGTGTCCATTGAACTTCATTCTCTCTCTACACAAGTCAAAGGACAAACAATCAGTGCCTCAACTGCAAGGGAAGCCGAGCGGACTGGCCCTGTCTATGACCAGGGTTGCTAGGACTGGATTACCACATGCATACCTGCACCGCTCTACCCATTGTGTTATGGCCCGCTCCCTATACGCAGCTGTGAACGGCCCCAAGTAAGCAATGAACCCAGCCGACAGCAGCACATCTCCCGTCAAGTTTGTGTAATCAGCTGCCAGCTTCTTCGCCACTTCGCCCCAGCGGGTTTTCTCTCCACCTAAACCACCAATCAGTTTGGTTGCTCGCTCAAGCTTGGTCTTGCAAAGTGCAACTTCCTCCTCAAGCTGCTGCTTGCGTGCCTGCGTTGATTAGCATGCAGCCATACATGAGTTCCATCCTAATTGGCTCTCGATCATTGTAATAATCCCATGAGCAAAACCAACAACACTCACATCAAACTGTCCCATTGTCCCAGTGTCTGTCAGGTTGACTCAAATACCAAAGGTCTACCAGTCTGATCTGGTTTCAAGCAACCCAATGTGTACTAGACCGAAAGATAAGAAGGACCATGCATCAAACATGTGCAATACTGGACACACCTGCATTGCCGCCAACTTGTCATTGAGAGCTTGCAGTGCCGCCACCACTGCTCCCAATTCTGCTTTCTTTGCTGCCAGGCCCTCCATCAGTACATTGTACTCCCCTTCAGCTTGCTGCAATGCAGCCTTCTTGGGCGCAACCACTTTAGCGACCCTGCATGGATGCGCAAGGTCTTTTAGTAAAAGGGAGCACCATTGTGAAGTCTAGTGGTGTGGGCCTTGATCACTGCCTGGAGCCTAGCCTCCATGTTTCTCGGAGCCAGTGCAGCTGACCCAACAACCGATGCTTAGCTCGTGTTGGCGGCAGCAACAAGGGAATCCTGAGCTGTAACATGCCAGGAGTGCACAGCCAACACATGATATGCAGACATAGTACTAGTGTATACTCACTTGTCATATGACTCCATTGCTCTGACCCAACAACACAACCCATAAGCAGCTTTACTGGCCTTCTTGACAGTTTCCTGTTGGAACTCAGGTTTGTCTAGGTAGGGCCGCACTGCTGCAATGTACGCTGGAGGGATGTTGTCCCTGCACGGAAGACAAAACAAATCAGAAAATGAAATGGTTACCCGATTTGCAGAACATAAGTTTCCAGCTATCAGCAATGCATTGTGATGCTTGCTGGTTTGAGATGCTAACAGCGCAATAGACACATAAGGGTGCAGTGTGCTGGCCAGAATCATATGCTGGTGCAGTGTGCTCACTTGTCATACTCCTGCAGCTGAGTCATGAAAGTTGTGTCTCCCAGTAAGGCTTGACTGGGACTCCAAAAGTCATCAATCTTCTTGGTGGGATTAGCGGGATCGTTGACCTGCATACAGTGCATCCATATTCAGTCTTTGAACACCAGCTGGTGGATTCATGCTGACCAGCAGGCTCATCTGCATCATTCATTGACGTAGCAAGATGTAGATGGCTGTGGTAATTGAAGCCCACAGGGCGCGAACACTTCATGCTGACCTTACGCTTTTGTGATGTGGCAAATCACCCGTGGGTTGAACTTGCAAGCCTGTTCACCTTTTTGGGTTTGACATTCAGCAACTGGCAGACAGCCTCCATAGTAACTTTGACAGGCCCCGGAGGATTCTTCATGCTGCGGACTTCGGTGATGTCTGCCTTGGTGAGTGTGTTCAGAGCCGCCAGGGCTGCCTCAAGCATTGGCATGGCAACAGCCAGCTCGCCCTCACATTCATCCTGCATGAAAGGCAGCAGCTCCCTGCTTGATGCAGCCATGTGCACAAAGCATGCACAGTTGTTGTGGAGTCACAGCTACTCCAATCTGACAGCTGTCAACCCAACTTCACAGCTTGCTCTCCAACAAGGGAAGTGACTGCCATTGCCACTGAGTACCACTGTTGGTAACAGCTGCAATATCAGCTCCCTGGTCTACTGCAGCAGTGTGCATATAGCACCTGGAATTGATGCTACCTCGTTGACGCTACTAAAGTCCGACCCTGCAGCGCGGATCCTTTATACCTGGCGTCCGATGGGGTTCACAACCCCATCGGATAGCAGCTTACTTATCCAACCGCATCCACAACAGCTGCGTGGTTGATGCAGCCGCAGTGTAAAGCAGCTAGGATTGACCGGACGTTGATAGTCAATATGCAGAGAATGTTGAGCAACCAGTCTGCCCACTTGGCAAACTGCATTACACAGCAGGGACTGTATTGCTGAATTGCAGCTGCATAGCAATCTGCAGACATGCAGTTGCCAAGTGACTGGCGTTGGTGAGTCCTGTGCCTGTCGACCGAGCCCTACCTTGATTGCCTTGGCAGCTGCTGCCTTCTCTGAAGCAATGGCTTCTTCACCTTCCACTACTTCTTTCTTTGCAGCAGCTTCTTTGGTCTGAGCATCCACCACCAGCAGTGTCTGCTCAACCTCCTTGCCTGCAGGGGGTGACAGAGGGAACACATTAGGCAGTCAGCAGTTAGCTGTAATGACTGCAAAAAATCTGGAACCCTTCAAAGCTGCAGCTGCTCGTTCGGTTTGAGCATCAACCACCAGCAGTGTCTGCTCAACCTCCTATTCTGCAGAGTTTGTTGGCGTGAACACAGTAGGCAGTCAGCAGCTGGCTGTATTTTTGCATTGCAAACAGGCTGGACCCCTTTGAACCCACAGCTGCTTGCTTGGTCAGTCCGCTCACTTCTGCCTTACCTGTCTCAATCAGCTTAGGCTGCAGCTCAATCAGCTCCTGTTTCATCACATTCACTTCTCCCTCAGCAGCCAACAGCTTCTCCAATCCCACCTCGTATCGCCTTTGCAGCTGCTGCACTGCTGAACGCTGAGCGCCCAGCAGCTCGTTGTAGGTGTATATCAACTCTAGGTAGCTGGTTGGTGTCACATATGTCTGACGGCCAAGTTCCCTACAGCACAGACCACCAGAAAAACTGTTGACCTTACGTCTGGCAACACATACACATGCAATAAACGCAGCTTTCCCAGACACATGTAGAAGCCACCATTAGACTTGGCAAGACAATAGCAGCGCCACTGAGTGTGTAGGAATGCAGTCCTTCCGCAGGGCAAGTGTGAAACATTGGCAGCTGAAACCATGCTGCATACCGCCTGTAGTCTTCAGCCAGTTGCCTTATGCTTGTATGGAACAGCATACAAGCATCTTCAACTGCTGAACGTAGTGCCAGACTTCCTGCCACATCTGCAGACCCTGTTCCTGAAGTGTCCATACTTGGCAGGAACTTGTTTGCCACTGACTTGAGCGCATCAGCAGGCCAAACAGTAAACCAGTCAATGGTGGTGCAGTTGACGAGAGACGGGAACCTGCAGCAGGTTGACAGCACACATGTTCACTTTGGCATACTCCTTGGGGGTGTGCAGCTGGGTTGGAAGGTTAGTGGTGTTGGCAGTAAACATCCCCATGGCTATGCAGTGTGTGGCTATGCCAAGCCCACGGCAGTAATGAATCCTCATTCCCACACATGTAACGGCGTTGGTCTACTCGCATCGGTGCGGCACCCCAAGCGCGGTCAACTTCTCCTGCATTCAGTTCAGCACCAGCGGTCTTGAATGCTTGGGACAGGCAACCAACTATCTAGCTAGCTAGCTAACCGACTTACTTTCGCAACCGCTCCCTGAAGCTCCCACCAACAGGGCTCATAGTCAGCACCAAGTGCAAGTTGACTCGGACACTGTCCAGGAAGAATGCCCACAGCCCAGCTGGCGTCAGTGCCTTGCCTGCCCTCTTGGCCCTGGGTGTCACAGCTTCCATGATGCCAACAATCTCATCTTTGGCAAATAAGTTTGGCACCTCGCCTGCACAGGAGGAAAACATGTTGACAATCGATGCTCCAGCGAGGACTTTTCACATAAGCAGTGGCTGCATCCCTGGCACAGCTGAGCTGCTTGCTGATGAGAAGTCAATGCTGCAGATTCGAGTACTCCTGCGCCCCATGAAGCTCCAGCAGTAGTGCTTGCATTCTCAGCTCCAAGCGACCAAACACTGGGCCAGCTACAGTAGATGAACAGTTGCCCTGGCTGCTGACCTGTGTTGAGAATGTTGTTGATGTCCTCCAGGAAGCTTTCCTCCTTCATTTGGGTATCACTGAACAAGAACACAGTTGCTTGTCCAGCACTTCCAGCCTGCAAGCACAGCATTGGTTGCAAGAGATTTGCTTGAAACCACACTAGCTTGGGATGTGTGAAACTGGGGCACATGCAGTACCGCAAGCGGGTCTTAGCTACTAAACCCTGAACGGCTACTTGCAGACAATGTGATCTGCTGCTTGATTGTCACCTGGATCAGGACTTTCTTCAGATCCTCACGCCACTTTGGCATCCCATACCCCTTGCTGATCTCTATTGAGAACAGCTTGTACTCTGCCATGAAGGCTGCCAGGCGCGTTAGACTCTGCCTGCCGCTACCACCAACACCAACCTGCAGGGCGAGGAGATATGACCGTGTCGTCGGTGCCGAGCAGAACTCCTGATGGCAACAACCCAGTCCGAAAGTCTGCATACTCTCACAGCTAACAAGTATGTAGCTACCGGCTAACAACAGCATACATGCTAGCCCAAGAGGTGAAGTTCATTCAGAAGATCAGTAGCGGAGAAGCTCACCAGTAGCGCATTGCCATATGGCTGCTTGATAATTCTGCTGATTCTGCAGATATGCTCAGCTGCATACTGAAACAACACCAGATCAAGCCGTGTCTTCACCTGCGGCACAACAACACAGTCTACTGGATGACTGATCTCCACAAGGTATGCTTGTGGTAGCTTGTGGGTGTGACACATGCACGCACCCTGCCACCCGCTGAGGGGTCTTGGTAACAGTCCATGAGGTGTCTTGCTAACGGTCTTTGAGCAATTCAGCCTCTTCCAGTTGTTCCATTTGGGAAGCAAACACTAGATGGAGCTTGTAGTATATATATGCATTGTTTTTGGCTGCAGGTGCACATCGGCAGGCACATCATTTGCAAGCACATCACATCATCCATCAGGCCAGTCTGACAATGCTGCTCGTACCTGTGCGTTGTAGTCTGCAAGAGCGTCCTCAATCGCTTTTAGCAGCTTGCCAATATCAGTAGCCTCCTGATACCTGGCATTCTCAGCTCCACCAGGCTGCAGAAAGTCTGCATACAACAAATTCCTAAGTGCAGCAGAAGCTGCCGCCTGCTGTTTTTTCTTCAACTCAGCAGCATCTGCAGTACTAGCTGCATCTGCAGGTGTACTAGTGCCCTCGAATGCATCACCAAACTGCAGGCCCAAGTGCTTGGGCAGCATGTCGCTGAGCAAGCCACAGAACCATTCTCTATCGGCGTCATCGACCAGCCTGTCGTGGAACACTCGTAGAGCTTCATGGGCCCAGAGGCGCACTAGGGCTCTGTCATCAGCCACAGGCACACCGATGGACTGTATGCCCTGCAGTACACACACCATTCAAAGAGACTTTATGCCCATTCCACCTAGGGCCTTTACATCAGTCACCACTGTCCAAGCAGGCACTGAATCTGGCCAGTTGGCCAGGAAACTCCTGATTGTGGATTCAGGCTGGTGTGCGAAGATGCACCAAGTTGCGTGCTAGATTGTCACCCATGCCTCACCTGGAAGACCTTGCTGAGGTCCCTCATGTTGTAAGTGTAGTGGCTCTTCGCTGGTGTAGGAAGCAGCTCAGCCCTGATGCTGTTGTAGATCTCAATGGTGGCAGCAACCACACCAGAGAGCTTGTCAACCACAGCTTCAGGCAGCTTGGCTCTGCGAGCCCACCTGCAGGCAACTCCACAATGCCAGTTCAGCTGGAAGAAAGTGTACACACCAACAATACATTTGCAGCCTCTAGTAGCACTGCGCCTGTTGCAGTTGCTTGCTGCTGTCTATCAGGGTAAACAGGCATCATGACACGGCAACCCCAGCCATGCCAGACATGTTAGCAGGCACCTGACAATTTGTGAGGAGCATCGAGTGAGAGCCACGGGCTCAAACCTACCAGTCACCAATAGCAGTATAGATCCGGGTGTATGTGGCATCATCAAACTCGTTCATGGCTATGACATTGAAGTGCCTCAAGATACGAGGCGTGATGGGGTTGCGGCCGCCGCCAGGAGGGCCCATTGCTGTAACCAGCTGCATGTCCACCAGCTGCCTGAACGTGTTGTCAGCTCGGTCATACCTACAATACAGCAGACAACACAGGAATAGTGTAGCACAACCCCAACAAACCCAGTACAGGTGGCATGACTCGTCAGCAGCAGCTGTGTGAGAGCCTACAGGATCCCCCACGCCCGGCGGACCCCGCCCCCAGGTTGGCTCTAGGTCGATGTTGCTGCACTGCTGGTGCCCGCCTGGTTTGAACTGTCCACCTGATGCACACAGCTGGCAAGTTAGCCAGAGAGGCATGCAGGCCTATGGATCTTACCATCCCCCATGGTCTAAGAACTGCCTCAAGAGCTCCACAGGTGGCTGAGCTCCATACACCTCCAGTGCAGGCATGTTGAGGTCGTCCACAAACACCACTGCAGCGCTGCCCAGTGGCGGTCCATAGACACCCTTGCGGCGTTTGTCAAGCTTGCTGTCAATGATGTCTTGTGTCTGCAGCATCAGCGACATGCATGTGTTTAGCAATGACAACAAGTGTGGTCATCACCTGGCAGAAGTTCTACAGGCCAGTCCTAGAATAGTCGAACTTGTCAACCCTGTCCCATTTCACCCGGCAGTGATAGCAGTACACAGAGAATATCAGCACCTCGCATGCTTCAGTCACTGACCTGGTTTGCGCTTGTCTGGGCACTGAAAGCCGTTGAGATGATGTGGTACGCCCCTTTGCCCATCTGGTCCAGTGTGTTCTTGACATACACAGTCTTGCCAGTGCCTGCAATAAAAGCTCCAGTACTAAGCTATGCTGGCCACCACCAAGCACAAAGACGCCATGTGACAAGTCGTACATTCCTTGCCTGCTCATGGAGCAGCCATCCCTCGTTTGCTGGCCTTTTCATCACAGGGAACACAAGCAGTAGCGCACAGACACATAAGACTACTGACCTGTTGGTCCCACAAACAACACATGCTTGTTGTGTGCAACCAGCAGCTGCAACAGCTGGCTGTAGCGCACAGTGTCAATTGTCGGCACAATGATGTCCGTGAATGACAATGACTCTGGTATGCTGACATTAGCGTTGCCTGTCATCCAATGCTGCCAGCTGCAAGTCTCTTTGTCAAAGTTGTATTCGTACAGACTTCCCTCCTGTGTTGCAGTGACATTGACACACCAGTGTGATGTTCGGCCTACCCAAACGGTGTCACAGGGGCCAGGTGTTTGAAACCAAACCCATATACAGTGCTTGGACAAACTTGTGCAGATACCATCAGTGGCATGATATGGATGTTTCAGAGATGACAGTAAGCTTGTCATCAGCCGTCGCCATTATCACAATACGCAAGACAGTCCTGAGGCCAGCAATAAAGCTGAACACGCCCCACCTGTGGCACTTGTGTATTGAGCAAGTTCTCAGGATACTTGATAACCAACCCAGGACCCAGATCAAAGTCTCCACGCTCTGCACTAGCATCTACCTTCCGATCCAAGAGCTGCCGCAGGAAAGCTTCAAACTTGTTGACAGAGGGTCTGTCGGCAGTTGCACCAACAGACCAAACCAAGCTAAACAGGAACAGGGAGTCCAAGCAGCTGTCCACGTTCTCAAGCTTGACCTGCATTAGCAAGGCAGTATGAGGCAGACAGTTGACAGGGCTGGGTGCTGCCCCCATTTGCAAGGTACTTTGATGACAGCAGCTGGGTGCGACATCAGGCATGTCTAGCCAGCATCTGCTCATAGACCAGACGGTTGCGGCTGCTGCTGTTGATGCTGGCAGGGGCGATAACCTAGTGCTCACTGTGGTGCTGTTTTTGTCTGCTGCCCTCCATTCGTCCAGCATGCTCCAGAAGAGGTTCATCAGGCTGATGGGCAAGTTGATGTCAGCGGTGACTACCAGCTCCCTGCATGCAGGCAGCAGGCAGTTGTGCTTTGGTGTCTCAACTGCAAGACTAATTGGCTGCACTTGGCATTGTGAACTTCAACCGGAGAGGCTGTAGGCGCATGTATGTGATTGTAATGCCGCCACAG
>NSMO01000714.1:0-10918 GCA_002588565.1 Coelastrella sp. UTEX B 3026
TGCAGCTGAGTGGGGTCCATGCGCTGTTGTGCAGCCTCGGCAGAGCCTGACAGGTTTGGCTACATGCAGTGCCTGTGAAGCTGTGGGATTGGCAGAGGTTCTCTCAGGCTAGATGGCTCGAGCTGGGGCAGCTGCAGTGACAGCTGCATTACACTCCTGAAGGGTTGAGTGTGGCCACAGCTCACCAGCATGGCGGTTCCAGCTGTAGCTTGCTATTTGGTTTGCTGCTTCTGTAAGGCCAATGTATGCAGACAGCTGTTTGGTCGTGGGTGGTACTGCTTGCGCACAAGCAGTAGGAGCAGCAGGACCTCTGATCGCGTTGTTATGTGGCGGTTGCTGACATGTCTTTGGCAGAGTTGGTGGTTGCTGAAGCTGTTGGGTTTGGGTGGGTATCAGGTTGAAGTTGATAGGAGCGTGTGACTCGTGAGCAACTGCGGTTGGGATGTTTGGGGGTGACTGGATATTCTGGGAGTAAACCCTGAGACCTTACAGCAAGCTATCCTTGCTTTGGGTGCTGGCAGTTTTGACTACTAGTGGTGCATGCACATGTACTTAGCTACTTCACTTGTCGCTGCTGGGCAACTTTATGTGTCGGCCAAGCAGTACTCGTGTGTGTTGTAAGCGCTGTGGGTGCTGTTCTGTGTGTCCTGCAAGCTCTGCTGTCTCTCTTATTGGCATTTGGCGGCTGCAAACGTGTAGTGTATCTGTGCAAGGGCTTATGAACAGCGCTTGCCAGGTTTTGACGAGAGATGGTGTGGCTTTTGAAGCCGATATAGGGATAGGCTTTCTTTGGGGTTTCATTTATAATGCTCCCCTCTATCCACCAGCTACCCTGGGCAGCTACTATGCTACCTGCTGCTACTTCAGGCTTTCAGTGGGGTCACAGATGCTCACTGGGACGACAGGGACTCGCTTACAAGTGTTCTATATGGCTGCAATATCTTTATAAACAGGGGTGGTGCTGTCGTGATATGTACTTCGGCTGGTGCTAAATACTCTAAGCATTCAATGCAGTAGGCTATTTCAGTGCTCATCTGCTGCAGGAAGTAGACATGGTGCTTTCTTTGCAGCTTGGCGGAATATTGTGGTTGGTGTGTTGTGTGCACAGGGCACCTATCTGTGTGCCTCTCATGAGCTGTGCATGTCAGGAGAGGGTTGTTCAGTTTGGGACATGGCCTTCACATGTGGAGCCCCTTGCTCCTGCATCACTGATACAAATCAGGGTCGTCAGAACCTTGATCTGTTGGTAGACATGTTTGGTGGATAGGAGCGGCCGATAATGGGTCCCCGACTGGTTGGTGGTAAACTGTACGACCAATCCTGATAGAGTCGGGTGGCTGTGGGTCCTGTTACTTTGGGCTATTCCTAGCGTCATGGCCATATGCTTGTGGCTGATATGAAGGGGTGGTTGCCCCTGATTGTATGTATGGGGTTCCCTGTTGAGAAGACTGGCCTATTTGCAACCTGTATTCTGTAGTAGTAGATGTATGTTTGTTGTGTTATGCCTGGCAACCCACTATCATATGACATGCTTGTTAGTGCAACATGTTGCAGCTGCATGTGCTTGCGCCTGATGCTTGACATGGTGTACTAAGGTATCCACCTCTGCAACACTGACAAGTAGCATATGGTGAAGGTTGTTGGTACGCTGATAACGTCTCCATGTGTGATGCATCAGTTGACAGACTGCTGACTTCAGGACATAGGTTGCAGTTCACATATGCCACAGAGTGCATTGTGCCTTTGCTGTACAACTGCCAGTACTACTGTGTTGCTTTTCAAGGCTCGCTTCCGCGTTTCTGGAAGAACTATTGCTTAGCGAACTCAAAGTTACATGATGTGTGTCCTGCGTCTAGTAGTTATACATTTGCCATGGGATGAGTCCTAGAGTTGTGTTCATATGGCGTAAAGATCAAGCATGGCATTTGCTATGAAGCATGTTCATGTGACATGCAGATATGTTTGATACAATGCCTTTCAAACACATGCAGCGGACATGTTGCAGTTGCTGGTGCACAGCTCATGCACGATTGGTATACTGCGCACAGCTCCTCACGAGCGTGCACACACTGCAGGACTGTGGGATAGCATGGTGGTGGTTGCGGGGTGTTTGTAGCAAGGATTCAGCTTCATAAGCAGCAGCAGCACGTGGTGCACTAGCAGGGGTGCCTTTCCAAGTCACTGTGACACACGCTGCTGATGTTTAGCGTGTTTGTACCTTCACGCCAGTGCACGCAACACTTCGTGCAACAATGGGGTAGCATGCTACTAGTGTGCTCAAGCTTGAGTGCTGTTGTCGTTCTGCATCTTGTAGGTGTGTTGAGATTCCAGCAGTGCATACCGCACAGCCTGCAGTCCCCCATGGGGCACTTGTTGTTGTAAGCCTGGCAGGGTTCAATGCAGTGATGCAATACACACTGCTGACAGTAGCATGGCACTGCAGCTTGCCAGCGTATGTTCCTTGCTGTATTGGCTCAGTCACAATTACAGTGTGTATATACACCCATACTTGGGTTTTGTGTGTCGAATTGTGTGCTGAGTTGTGTGCAGTGGTTGAGGTGTGACTGTCTTGTGGCCCCTTGGCATTTTGGCATTGACAGCCAGTGTCGTAAGCACCTGATCACAAAGAGGGAAACGTTCACTGTAAACTACTGATGTTCTTCTGTCACATGCCCCATCAAGGAGAGTCCTCAGGCTGTTGCATCAAGCATCTGCATAGCGGAAGTGCAGGTGTCTAAGGCTGTTGTATCACTGTGGATCACTGCTTCCGAAGTCCCTGAGTCTGTCACTGCAACAAATAGCCCATCGCTGGCCAGAGGGAACTGGCAGCTGTGTTCGGCCTACACAGCTGCAGCCTAATCTCAGGCTGAAGGGAGTGGCCGCAAGCGACTTGGCTGCTGCCAACCTTCAACTTCAAATTCAGTTGAGAGCCCCTCAGTGAGGCCTTTGTCAGTGAGCTGCCTCATCATGAAGCTGTCGGAACGCCAAGCCAATAATGTGCAAATCTCTAGTAGTTTAGTGCGATAGCATGGTCCAGGTGCAGTCGCCTGCTGACGGTCACTGCGACTCAGACATGCCTTGTTGCCTGCCATGATCACTCCCTACCGAGCGCTGGTGCATGGCTTGCTTGTGATTCTGTTTCACTGTATGTTGCAATACGCAATGCCTGATCACGTGGTGGCTCGCGTTGATCCGCAAGGCATACCGGCAATTGTTTAAAGCGTTGACTGGTCTGGGGAGCTGGGCAGACGCTGTACTGCAGCAGTAATGGGTCATGCGCTTGCCAGCGTCCTTGTAGCCTGTGTCTACGGGGCGTGATGCATTTGTTCCAACGTCAATAAGGTTACGCTCCAACGGCTCCGACTGTTCACCTCATTACAAGAAACGCGGGCTGCGCGCACCCGACATCGCTTGGCTCGACTGCTTTAGCTCAGGTGGTTTTCTCGACGGCATGACGGAATGCAAAGTGCAACTAGCATCCATCTTCAGGCGTGGTGGGCATAAGCAGGAGCTACTGGGCAATGAGGCACTCCCAGAACAGCAAGAACTCTCGCAGCAGCTGCAGCAGCTGGCAGTCGCGTGGGCGCTGCCGAAAGCGAAGTAAGCAGCTTAAATGGGCACTTTGCGGAATTTGTTTACGTCAAAGTCAACTGTGTTCGCAGAAACCAGCCCCAACGCCTCTTTTTGGCATTGCAGGAAAGGCATAGGAGCAGCAGTCTGGAGGCCATTGCTCGGGGCCTTCGAGGTCATCAAGCGAGGCTCCAACCAATTCAACGGCCAAGGTATGTACAGTCGTCATTATGCTGCTGAGTGACAGCCACCAGCGCATGTAAGGGCTCAGCTGCCACGGCAGTGCAGGAAGAACAGCAGTTGGTTCCTGCATTCAGCTTGGACTCTTATCGAGCCTATAAGATTGTTTGTTGCTACCAGTCAGCCATAGCGGTACGGCCATCGGACCCGCGCCCAATAATTTACAGTCAGATCTCGGACAAGTATTGTTTTCGTCCTATTTATGACGTTTCTTACTGGGGACTCCCCTGTGCCCCCTGTGACCAAGTATCAATGTTCTGAACCCTGAGTCCCTTTGTTCCTGTAGGGTTTATGCTAAACAAGAAGCTGTATCTCAACATTGAGGAAGCTGTGTGAGTGTCACAGGAGCACAATATGATGATGTGATACCACATGTCATAAGCTTCCAGTCCATTTTGAGCACCGCTTTCCTCGTTTCTTTGATGTGAGGTGCATTAGATATGCTGTTGGGGCTTCATATGACTGGGGTGCCTGTGTTAGTGCTACCAAAAGGCTTATAGGCTTTGCCTCCGTGTGTGGTGATTTCTCGTTGAAGACGTGCAACTTGATCATGACGATGATATTTTTCCTTGCGCATTGCTTGTGATATCTCATGCCACATATACCTGTAGCAAGTGGCCTGCTTTCTGCCGTGAAATCAACAACGGGGAGGACGAGGTGATTGTTTTGTTGCATTAGCCACTGCTGAGATTGCAGCTTGACGTTTAAAAGTATGTTTGCTACATCTGGCACAATACATCCGCAAGGTTGGCCCAATTTTGAGAGTGATCCCATGTAACAGTAATAACATTATGCAAAAGGTGCATGCAGTGCATGGTGTCACAATCGATTTGGTGTGAATTGCAGGTTCATGTTAGATCAAAGTGCGGTGGTGCTGCTGCTGGAACAGGACAATGGGCAGCAAGAGCAGCAGCAGCAGCAGCAGCAACAGCTGCTATCAATGCAGGAAGCCCTACATATGATGGTGAGACACCTTACAATGAGGTACATGAGCCTTCCCTAGAGTTTGAAACCTCCTGCAACCTCCAACCTCACAATCTCAAACCTAAACCTAAACCTTGCATCATCATCAGCAACCTCGCCATCTTATCAGATCATTTCATTATTTAATCATAAACTTTTAGGCAGTCGAGTTTAGGGTAGGAATTGGGTAAACGTGCTGGACAGGGTGGATGGGACACAGGCATATAAATGCTTGCTGACATGCTATACTCTCACCTGCTGTTGCTGCTGCTGCTGGGGCCGTAGCTGCAATCAAGTGCTGTTCAAAGCAGGTCTCTGCAATGTGACCCTCCCATTTTTTGACATCACATGTTGTTATGTGCAGGTGCTGACGATCACACATGAGCGTCTGAGTAGTCTGCTGCTGCTGCTTCTACGTCTGACAGTCACACATGAACGTCTGAATACTGCTGTGGCTGCTGCTGCAGGGCTAACTGGGTATCAACCAAAACAGGTTACAGGTGCTGGGTCACAGCTATCAGAGCATGAGCAAAAAGCCTTCCCCTTTCTAGAAGCTGGCAGTGTCCAACAAACTTTGATGATGTTCGTGTCTGCTATTGCTGCTGCTGCTGCTGCTGTAGGTTCACCTGGGTATCAGCCAAGACAGGCTGCAAGTTTTGAGTCACCTCTGCAGGCTAGGCTTCCACGTCAAACGGTAAGACAACTGAATCAGTTGCTTACTTGATATCTATGTGATCATTTATTAATCATCTCTCATTCTTGTTGGCTTTTTTAGTTGACAATCCCTTACAATGGTCTTGATTGCTTTCAAGGTCAGGCATATGTAATTAAGGGGCATGATAATAATAATCTATGCTGGTTACGCCATAGCCCTACGGCCATCGGCCCCGCATACGTAAGTAAGGGGCATATGTAATTAAGGGGCATATTGGCTTCTGCCACTACACCCCTCTGTTCGGGGTGCTGTTTGGCTCTTTGTACCACCCATGGCCCAAACCCTGTGGGACCAGCCGGGTGTGGGGTTTACTGGACTGCACCTGCTAAACCCCAGCTGCTGTATTTTGGCCCACTTACCTTGTTGCGTTGGAGAGTGTTCGATACATCTGTGTGTGTACATGGCGGAAAGATGCACGGGGGAGCTCCAGCAGCGCTTGAAGTGAAGATCGATCGCATTTCAGCCACCACCACGTCCTGCTGCTGCTGCTGCTGCTGTACAGTGCTGCTGCTGCTTCTGCTGATCAGTGCTGCTGCTGGTGGTAGTAGTGGTGGTGCTGCTGCTGCTGCTGCTGCTTCTGCTGCTAGTACTGACACCGTGTGCCACGCACCACGTCATCAGAGATGCATCCTTTACTTTTATCTTGTAGTCATCCTGCATGTTGGACTAAATATCACACACAGCACCCAGCAGCAGCCAAGCAGCAGCAACAGCAAACACAGACGAATGGCTCAATAGTAATGATTAACGCACCAACTTACAACTGCTGCTCTTAGTTTGTGTGCTGTTTTGTAACACTGACTTGAGGCATGGTTCATGCATGTTGGCTGGTACATGGCGAGCAGCAGTCACCCGGTAGCAACTTAACAACTTTGTGTTGAGCACACAAATGGGGTAATTAACTCCCTTAGTCCCTGAGAAAGGCTGGGTCACTATGGTTAGCAAGAGCAAGTGTATACTGGCCGTAAAAGCCATACAATGCCATAAATGTCAATTTTGCTGACTTGTATGCTCACAGGATGGTTTTCACAATTCAGAAGTTTACATGGTGCTTGAGAAACAAGGTGTTTGAGGAGCCAGGGATGGAGGAACCGAATGAAATGCAGAATTGTCCCTGCTGAAGGAAAAAACATTTACATTATAAGTAAAAAAAGTAATTGAAGGACACATGTGTGTTTAACTTGCTGCTGACAATGGTTTTGCAGGCATCCAGCATGCTGGCTAGTTCATGGTGGGCAGCACCCAGCAACAACTTGGCAACAGAACACGGCATGGAGGAACACAGATGAACTACCAGCCTTACTGCAAGAAACACAGCAGGTTTCACCACCACCACCGGCAGCAGCAGCAGCAGCGGCAGATGCAGAGGACAAGCAGTATGGACATGGGGCCCCAGCAGCAGCAGCAGCAGCAGCAGCAGTAGTTGGCGATCTGAAGGTGTCCAGGAAGAAGCGCAGAGTGGATGCACCGGTGATACCAGCAGCAGCAGCAGCAGCAGCAGCAGCAGTGGATGCAGACAGCCAGCAGCATGAACAGGTGCGATTCCCTAGTCCTGTGCAAAAGTATCTTCTGTTTGAGCTGTTTGAAAATTATCTTTCATTAACAGATGTCCTCTATCAAGATCAAAGTAATCTTGATTGATTGTAGAGATAATGATCTATGCAACATACATGTTACCGAGAGAGGCAGGACTACGTGTAAAAGTGACTGAGCCATGCAACAAGATAGATGCGCTGGCAGAGCGGCAGTGCCATGCAGGGGGGTCGCCACCCAGGTTGGTTGTCTGCTCATGATGACAGGCGTGTAGGAAGCTTCACCGCCTTATACGGTACTTTCTACGGCAAATGAGACTAAGCAAATTCTGCCCTAGCATTGCTGAATGCGGCTTTGCAATGAATAGATATTGCAGCATGATGCCATCTGGTTTTGGTATGGTATCCGGTACACTACTTTGCAGAAGTCACAGTTCAAAACAGTTCATGCACATGATGTGTAGTAGTGTACCGGATACCATACCAAAACCAATCAGGCTGATATGCAAGATCATGCAGAGGGAACCTGCTTTCCACAGTCTGTGCATTGCAGGGAGTGTTTTGTTGTCTAGGTGTTAGCCACATGTATGTAACACTGATGATAAGCTTGACATATGTTATGCTGTCTAGATTTGGTGTAATGACTGGTACACTGGTTTGCTAAAACATGGTTGTCGTAGCATCTCGCCACATGGTTGGCTGCTGATACTGCATGCAGTGGACGCAGAGTTTTGAGCAAGCAACTGACCACGATTGCGTTCCTTTACTGCATGTAGTGCGTGCAGGATGTTGGCTGCCTTTCAAAATGCAATATCCACTTGAACGATGGAACTTGCTTCCCTCAATATTGTTCGTCTCATGCAATAGTTGTGACTGCAAACCGGTATGTGAGGCGCCGATATCTGCTTAGCTCCTGTGCGCTTGGTATAGCAGGCTGGTGCTATATACACTACTGCTGCTGCTGCTGCTGCTGCAGGTGCCTGACAGCAGTAGGTGGTGGGAAGCTGTGCCTTGCTGGCTGTCATCAGACAACATTGCAGCAGCAGCAGCAGCACAGCTACAACATACGGAAAGCAACATCCGGCAACCAGCAGCAACAACAGCAGCAACAGCAGCAGCAGCAGCGGCAGATGGTCAGCAGCAGCAGCAGGCGTATGCAGCGTTTCCTGTTCTAATGGGCAGTCAGCTGCAGCAGCAATTTCCAAACCTGAGGCCGTTGCATATGTACCAATCGCTTGCACCCAACCAGCGGCAACAGCAGCAGCAGAGGGAGCAGGGGCAGCAGCAGCAGCAGGAACAGCAGCAGCGAATTTGTCAAGAAGCTGCCAATGGGTCCTGCTGTGAAGCTCCAGCGATGCATGATTTGGTGAGCAGTCCCTTGCTGTCTTTGCTGCTTGCTCCATGAGCTGCAACTTGCTCTCAACATCCTCAATCCAAGTAGTTGCCAGGCTGCTGTTAACAACTCAGAGTCTTAACAACTCAGAGTCAATCAACACCACTGCTAGTTTCAAGGGTCTGTCTAGTACCAAGGTAGGAGAGAACTTCAGTCACTGGAATCTGCCAACTTCTTCCCGTGCATACTTCAGCATACAAAGTTCATATCAGGCTGTTAATGCGCATTCCGCAGTGCTGGTAGGTTTCCACGGACACTTATCACTATCGATACTAAAAAAAATAAAAAATGACATCTGTTGTTGCTTATGTTTGTAACAATTGCTCCAACACGGCTGTATGATGCGCTTCCTGTTGATCCAGTAATGATTCAGTCATGACAAATCTTCCCCCCCCCCCCCCCCCCGTCCAATGCAAACTTTGGCAGAGAAGGCTGGAACCAGGCCGCCAACTCGTATTCAGCAGTGCTGCTGGCCCAACAGGATTACGATGAAACTCATTTTGCCATCAACCATTGCTGCGTGTGTTTGTGGTCGTTGCTTCAACACAGGTGTACGGGGTACTTCCTTTCCATCCGGTCTGCAGTCACAGCAATCTCCCCCCCCCCCCCCCCCCCCCAGCCCCCCCACCAAAAACACACACACCCTACCTCGCTGCTAAACCAGGCTGTCACCACGTGGTGCACGCAGCCAGCAGTGCTGCTGGGTTTACACCGACACTGATTACTACCTATACTGATTGATAGCAATTGCTGTTGCATGTGTTTGTGCTCATGGCATCAACAGGTGTATGATGTGCTTCCTGTTGATCCAAACTTCAGTCACTACCACCGGCCCCCAAGCGGAAGGTTCGGAACCAAGCCATCAATCTATAGCTGCTGCTAGGTTTACCCCAACACTATGTATCACCAATACCAACCATCTAAATCTGCGGTGTCTTTGTGCTCGTGGCATCAACAGGTGTATGATGTGCTTCCTGTTGAATCAAACTTCAGTCACTACCTCCGCCCCCCGAACCTCGCCCCCAAAAATGAGATGCATATTGCAACATAAAAGGTTTGAACCAAGCCATCAATCCATAACCGCTGCTAGGTCTACCCCCAACACTATCCATCACCAATACTAACCATTACTAATCTGCACCATGTCTTTGTGCTCAACAGGTGTATGATGTCCTTCCTGTCGATCCAAACTTCAGTCACTACAACCCGCCATCAGCACACTTCAGCATAGCAATGCCAAAACCAGGCCATGACAACATACCCCGTCTAGATGAACTACTAACTCTTGCAGCAGCAGCGGCAGCAGCAGCGCCGGAAGGGCAGCAGCAGCAGCAGCAGCAGCACATGGGGAGTCATAGTAGTACCAAGGGTGTTATGTTTGCAATGCCGGATGGCAGTGACGTGAACTTCTATGAACTGAGGCCGGTGCAGCTTATGAATATGCTTACGAATGCACAATAACACATCATATGCGCATATCTGTGTTTATTTAAAAGTAAGTGAGCCAATGCAACAAAAAGTGTATATGTAAAAGTAACAGAGAAAAAGTGTATATGTGAAGATTTGGCGATCGGCTCATGCAGCTAAGAATGCCAAGCCAACTGCTGCATGCAACATGCAAGGAGTATTTGATGCTATTACTATTGACACTATTACTGCTGGACAAGCACCGCTTTGAAAGGGTTCTGACTCGGAAACTGTCAAGCCCACTGGCTAGCAGCTGCTCAACAATGACGTATACCTTACTGGTTACAGTTGAGCACTTGGATGAGATTGTGGAGAGTTTTGATGCAACGTCCAGCGGCTGGCCAAGGGCTTGGTGGGATTGTGTATTCTTACAAAACGCTTACGTCTTGTTATCTTTAGTGCATCAAGGTTGCAACTGCGTCGAGGAATCTGTGGGGACATGTGCACAGTGAGAAAGCTCCCTCCCCTCTCCCCCCCACCACCACCACCAAAAGAAGTCAGCAGGGGCCCCACAAAAGTTTATCTGTGCCAGATGGAGACAACCACAGTGTACCTGGCCGCCATGGCATGGAGCTCGGAGGGGTTGATGCACTCTAGAATCAGGAATAGAAGCATTTGTTGGGTGGCTTCTTCCTGCAGTAGCATGCGCATGCTAGTGTCTCGAGCTTTTTACACTCCGTACATCCCTGCTGGGCAACAGTCCCGTAATGCAACTACTGCAACAGTCAGACACTCGTCAACCGCAGTACAAGTACCTGGCCAGTCTTGTGCTATTGGTTGACGACATCCACCTCAGCGACAGCAGCAGCTGCATCGTTGCGTGTTTTATATGCTCAAACATTCTACACTTGGTCGGTCGTGTTGCTGTAGTGTATGCTTACAGGACTGGCACGTTACGCTGCCTTTTCGACTTCGACCATCAGACCCTTATACGCCACGAAGCTGGTCGGCGTGGGTGGGGCGCCACCCCACGGCCCCGGACGCTGACCCTGTGTTTCACTTCACTTCAGGTAAACTGGTGGTGCAGTTGATGGCTTT